>NDXB01002945.1:216165-264840 GCA_002631895.1 Agapornis roseicollis
AAAAAAAAAAAAAAAAATAGGATTTTGTTGGTGATGAAGGTAAAGAATTCGCAGTCATATACAGGAGACGTTTTTCATGTGTTTACGTTTCAATGTATTTACATTTTCTCTGTCCTTTGAGTTTTTTTCAATAAACTGCATTTAGGATACAAATTATGGCAGGTAATCATAATACCAAGTGAAGGATTTGCAAATATTGTCTTGAGTATGTTTTACAGAGTTAAAAAAAGAGATCAGAAAACTTTCCAACCTTACCTGTATTACACTGAGTCATTAACTAACCACCATTTTCCAAACTTCATTGAAACCCCTCAACTTTGGTGAAGTTCCAACTGAAATACTGATTTTTTTTAGACATTATATCCTGTCTCATGTTTTGGATTAAATCTTCAGAAGAAATATTCCCAGGAGAGCATAGGAATGCTTCCATCTGATACAGCTGAGCTGGACTGGAGTTCTATCCATGCCAGTGAGGGCACTGGTGACATAATGACCGCTGCATGTTTGGCTTCCAGTGGAAGAGTTGCCATTTCTTCAACTGTGTTTGATTTCACTGTTCAAGAACAATTTGTCCTTTCTCTCCAGTGGCAAGGAAGCTGCCTTCCACCTGTGAAAGCAGCCTTCTGTTTTGCATGTTTCTGCAGTTATCTGAGCTTTGTGCTGAGCTCTGGAATTTGACTACGGGTACACTAAAGCTCAAGTGGTGCTGCCTGAGATACGACATATATTATTACCCTTACCACTTGACCCCTGTATTGTTTCATGGGGCAAGGTAGGAGCAATGGAGGCTTCACGTGACACCCTCCAATGACTGATGTCAGAGGTCAGTAGTTCCTCACTGGTTGGCTAGCAGACTATCCTATTCATCACCACTGGTATGTGATGGACACACTAACAAGTAGATCCAGTCATAATGTTATTCTCAGCAGTCTACTTGATGGCCTTAAACCTTAATCAGTGGTTGGAATTTTTCACTTGTTGCTAGCTAATGTGACCAAGCAAATGCCTGGAGTAGAAGTAAACTTAAAATTAGGTATATTGTAATTTCTGAAATAGCTAATACTGGAATGGACACCCAATTGGAAAGCAGCTGCTTCTCAGATTTCTCTCCCCATTCCGTTTTATAATGAATTACATTTATCCTTTCCATCTTTTAATTTCTCAGGAAGAGAAGTGAATGTTCAGTTCTTCAAATAACAAAGGTGACTTTTCCAATCCTTTTTAAGGACTATCTCAATCCTATCTATGTCCAAAAGTGAACAAGAATATGTATTTACAGCATCAATTTGAATTTTCACTTTAGAAGTTTTCTGTGCTTTACTGAGAAATTCAGTTTGATAAAATGTATTTTTTCTTTTTGTGGCAACTTAGAAGTTACAGAACATCACATCTTGTTACTCCACATTGTATTAGCTGACTTACAATTACCAATAATATAACCATCATTATATGTGGATAAAATATTTAAATTCAGTATCCCTTGCTATATTTCACTTTGAGGAACTATATTCAGCCTTCTTCATTCCTCCCATAATTTCTGTTGGATGGTTTTTATTATTATGCTTACTAGCTCATGTCTATTGTGATTGATTTCTGGAAAAGCATTTGAAATCTTGGCCTTGTTGAAATCACTAGAAGTTTCATCTTTGACTTAAGTGGTATCAGGTTTTAATTGTGATGCATTAAGCAGCAGAAGTAAATCAATAGAATATTCTATTAGAAAAAGAAAACTCAAGGTTAACTTATTTGAGTAATTGTATGTATGTATCGTATGTAATCTCATATTTTCTCTGTGCTTTGCATGACAGTTCAGATAGCTGAGGATGCACTGTGTTCTTTTGCATATGCTCTGGCAACTAAGAAAGTCATTTTGAAATGACATAGGATAATCCTAACACTGAGATTAGGGTAACTGCACATAGTTTGTATAGTAATTTCCAGGCAGAGGAAAGGTTTGAAAGACAAGGATGAAAAAATCCAAACCTGCAAGCAAAGCTCTGTGTACCAGTTACCTGATCTGTGTTCACTCAGCACAGCTATGTTGGAAGAGTAATAAATAAACAATATTTGATCAGGCCCACATTTGCAAAGTTATTGTGAATATTAAGAATGGAAGATGCTGTCTAGAGAAGCTACTGCTGTTATCAGAGCAGCAGGTTAGCAGTCTTGTATCATATTAACCAGTGTCAGTATGGATTTAACGAATGCACTTGTCTTAGTAGGGTGATCTGAACACTGTTCTTACCTGGGATATTGATTTAAAAGATACTGTGAATTTGTGAACAATAGCTCAGTAACACCTTTATCCTAGCATGAATGGAGAGAGGAAATAACTTGCATGTAAAACATAATTTCAGGAATGATGGAGTAGCATGTATGGGTGGGTGCATACTTTTACAAATGCAGAGCAAATATCCCTTCTTCCCTTTCTGACTGTACTAGTACATACGGAAGATGGCCAGACCCACGTTTCTTGACTTAACTTATGCATGTCCATGTGTTCTGCATCAGTGTTTAAACTGCCAGGGGTAGGCAGCTAAATTAGTACCATCTAGGAAACAGGACTGTTGATATCATCTCACTTTTTTGCACCTGTGCAGTCTGAGCCACAAATTGACCTTTATTGATCTGATTTGACTCTACCTCTGTAAAGCAAACACTCAAGCACTGTGATAGAATCCAGGGACCCTAATTCACAGTATGTTATATAGGTTCCTGGCTAATAATTCTTATTTGCATTAATCACATTCATCAGCAGAACCTGTGACCATCTCCTGGCATATATGCATTCCTGTTTCTGACAATGGAACACAAAAGTATCTATCCTGAAAAAAGAGTGCTGTAGGTATATTGATACTTAATAGTTGCAAAACTTAACTGTTAGAACAACGACTGTTTTCCAGATCAATGGCTCACGCATTACTGTAAAATATATCGATTAAAAAACAAAGCAAAACGTTAGTCATTTAGTCAGTAGAGTGATGCAATACTGAAATAAATTTATCCTTTGACTTTTGCATTAACCTTTTATTGACTGCTTGCATACTCATAATTAACACACACTTTAGCTAGCTTGGTTAATTTTAGCATTGTGATCAGAGTCCTCTAATGTAGCTGACACCCTGGTCATCAAAATGTCAGTGCAGCCCAGGGGACCCTATCCAGGCAACTGTCTGTCCCAGTGAATGTGTACCTGCCCGTGGTGAAAATAGCCACCTTCCAAGGGGAAGCATCATGTATTGTCATACAGGTAGTCATACCAATGTTTCTAATGACTTAGGTGAGTTTAAATTAATATATAGCTGTTGGTAAATATTAATACTCAAAATCCATTTAGCAAAAGGAGACAACAGGGGGCTGAAAAATGTGTGAAGTTGACAGGGGAGAGATGGTGAGAATATGCACCACAGTAGTAACTAAATGGTCCTTAAAAACAGGCTTTTTTAACAGAAACTGTCACATTGTTTTAGCAAGAAAGTAGGGACTATGAAGTTTCACGCATTCTGCATATCTTTAGACAAATCATCTTTTCTGTACTGTACTGGTGAGAGTGTGTTTTTATCAGGGTGTTGGAGGAAAATTGCTCTGAAATATATCACGGTAGTTTTTCTATTCTCCTGCTGCAAATAAGGTGTGAAAGGTGCTCTTGATGTGGGATCTGTTCTGTCTGTCAGAGCATGTGTTATTCCCATTCTTAACACATTTTCTGCGTATGATACACACAGATTAGATCTACTATCTTTTGGAGATTTGACTTTGTTAACAGTTTTTAATTGATATATAATATTTTAATTAACTTACAATATTATAAATCTTGGTACTTTCCCAGTACCATCATACTTCAGTGTTTGCAGTGTTTCCACTGGTTTTGGAGCTTCATAAGTTCTTTGGTATCTGTGAGAAGAAGGAATTTCTTTTGAATCTGAGTTATCATTGCTACTTACTTATATTAGCTATCTTGTCCCAGATACAAAGGAATTTGAAATAATTCTGTGCAGTTATTTAAATGCCTTTGATTGTTCTGCATCAGTTAAAAATGGTACTGCTATCCTTCTGCAGAATCTTCAGGTCTGTTACTCTGCTACAAATTAAAGGCCATTGTAGGAACAGCTTCTCTGACAGAAATTTATTAAAATCAATAGTAATACACTCATCTGGAAAGGACTGCTTTTGAACCCTAATTCTCTCTCACACACATCTGCTATTAACAACACATTTTTCACTGAAAGGAGAAACATACCAGCTTTTAGCTTCTTCACCATTTCAGAGCCCTTTTCATTACTATTCATGTCTCTTTTCTGTTTCTCTCTCACAAATGAATTGAACAGCTTTCCCCTCACGCTTGGTGTTCAGGCATTTGTGTTGCTGTAACTGTGGCAGCAGTCACAATGATGTTGTGACTGGACAGCCCATGAGCAGCTATTCTCAGTTTTGCAGACCACATAACAAGCCTGCAGTGTTTAACGGCTGAGCTTCTTTATTTGTCATCTGCAATATTCTCTACATGGTTAATTTATCCACTTTGAGATTGAAATGCTTAAACTGGAATATCTTATACTACCCAGTAAAATGAGTGTATTATTTTGTGCCAAGAGAGAAAATAAAGCAAGATTTTAAAAGCCTTATAGAATTATGCTGTAATTAGTTTCAGCATCCTCTGCATATTCATTTTCTCCTGTTCCTCTCTATAATTTGGAAAGTGTTTTCAGAACATGCTGGTACAATCAGTTAAGTACCTCTCAGAACTCATACACTAAACTGCATTTGCTCTAACAACTATTATAAAGCAGCCAGCAAAACAAATCCTCTGTTATTCTGTACAGTGCAGCTTATCAATGCAAACAGTTTAATATTTATGCTAAGAGGATTGTCACAAGTAGCTTCTGTTCCTTTAATTCTTGTTTTAAATAAATAATGAGAACATTTAAACACATTACTCTTCCCAGGGCCCTGAGGTCGGCTAATCTTATTATTTATGAAGTGATGTGCTACATAATAGTACTTAGTGCATGTTAACAGATGCTATTATCAGGGGCTGATGCGGAGAGCTGAAGATATATTGGAATGTTATGTGTTAATACTGTCCTTGTAGTGTAATGTACGATGGATTGAGTGCCCAGGATGCTGGTGTGGCAATTAACCACACACCAACATGGGTGTAAAGCTGAAGTATGTTTTCTCATGGGGATTACACTGCCATTAATAATTCCCAAGAGAAGAAGACATCTTTCATTTGGAAACAGCCTCTTCCAGAAGGCTGACAGTGTAGACAAGGAAGTTGCATGTGTCAATGTTTCTAGAGTTCATTTTGCAGAGATGAAAGACATATATATGTTTAAAACAACTTCAAAATTTGTACCAAAATTATATGCTTTGTAGAACACGAATTTAAAAAAAAAATGTCTTTCAAAAAGCAAAAATGTGTTTCTACAATTTGCTTGTTATCTCTTTGAAGAACTACATAGGCCTGTAGTATATGCCAAAATTATAGTGAGGTTTAGCATTTTTCTGTGTCTTGCCTTATTGCGAGCATTAACTAATTAATCAGCAACATGCAAATTGTTTAAGAGGAGAGGAAAAGAGAGGGGCAGAAATCCTCCTTGAAATGTGACAGGTTTTTTGATGCAGTATGTTATATCATAGTGTAATCTTAAGAGATGTGATGGTTGCCACTTACAAAACTTTCTTCTGCATGCTGCATTTCAGTTGAACAGACTTCAGTAGTATTGATGAATAATCCATTTAATAAAAAAAACTGTAATTTAAACATCTTCTCTGGGGACTACCATACACTAACCTCTTAATTTAATTTTATTGAAGTTTTGCCCACCTATTCATCATTGGAAGTTGTTATTAACCGCCATTTCCATTTATCTTTATAGAATTTTCTCGGTTTATATTGCCTTTTTCAGAGCTAAGCAGGGTGATACACTTGTAAATCTCCAGAATCTACAAAGCTAGTCTGGCTTCTGTAATATTGTTTAATCTATCCCCCCTGACCTTAATGCAGTAAATTCAGTTTAATCTTTCTCAATAATCTAGTAATACATTGGAAACTGGCAAACATTTAAATCTGATAATGGTTTAATCACATACTTTAAATAACAGCTGAGATAATGAAAAAATAATTCACCATATAAAGGTACACTAACTGAGTTTTCTCTGTGATTGGCTTTTTGAGAAATCCCTATAGAAAATACAAAGCCTACAACAGAAATCCACTGGAAATGAGCAATCCATTTGGTCAGAAGATGTGGTATTTCTTTTTTATTATCATCTTTTTCTTTGAATTAATGCATGAATGTATCCTAGCTGAGTATTCAGTTTCTTTATACCATTTTACTTAAGTAGTTCACCTGTTTACCTTTCATTTCAGATGCCAGTCAGAAGCAGCCGAGAGCTTGCCAGAAGACCAGAAACCAGAATGCCGTCCCTTCTGGACAGATGATGAATGTAATATGTCTCTGCCATATGATCTTGAAGAAGTAATTGCTGATCTACAAAATCTTGTTCAGTGGGTAGAATAACAAGTGACCTTCTAGCCTAGAATTGTTGATGCTCATCATCTGCATTTTATCATAAGTCTTTTTAGTCTTATGATTCCTTGACCATGCTGTGTGTGTCAACTCAGAGTTTACTAGTCTTCCCACAGTACCTTAGGCACTATCTCGTAATAAAGAAGACCAGGCTACAGATCTACAGAAGTTGGCAGCTTTTAAGAAGTGATGTCCAGAACACCAGCCTCAGTTCTCTCCTCTATTCTTAATTCCCATTGACCCTACAGCCCATGGATATCCATGTTTACAAAGGTTCCCGTGGCATCTAAATTTCAGCTTCCATGGTTTCCTAGAGCTCCCTCTGGCTTGGCAGGTTTGAGCAACAGAATCCATGATCTTGGTGTCGTAGTAAGAGACCAGCTTGGAGTGAGCCTGCTGGATAGCTTCAGAATAGATCTGTGACTTCTTCATCCACTAACACAAATAGAGCTGCATGAGGCTGTGGATAAGGCCTTTCATGCAATGGCTCTTCATTAGAGCATGATGTCAGATGAGGAACTCTGGAGGATTATTCTGGCATAGATCCCAAGACTTTCTTGCTGCTTTTCATCATAGCAGTTGAGCAGGGCTGGGAGAGATTTCTAATGTGAATCTACACTTCCTAGGCTCCCTGGAGCTCCAAATTTGGCCTAAGCATTACTTTGTTTCTGCATGTTGTGAGTCCTATTCTGAGTCCAGGTTTTCCCAGTGTACTCTCTGAAGAGCTGATGGACCCAAGTAAGGGTTTCCATTTGGTGTCATGTCTCCTGACAGCAGATTTAGTGTGGTATTGGGCGTTATGACACCTATGTTGACCTAGTGAGATCTATGAGAACAAAACCAGAAAGGCAATTAGAAATGGAGCTGTTTGTGATCGGTCTTGTAGCAACATGCTATAAAAAGAACAGTTCTATGCTGGACAATACAGGGCAGTCCTGAACAATAGAGAGATTTTTCATTTAGTTACGTTGCTATTTTAACTTGAGCTAGTGTACACCTTCTCTTTTCGCCAAAATCATATTATGGTGAAACAGCACTGTCTGTGCTACCACTACAAAAGAAACCAAAGAGACTCAGCGCTTGACATTGCCACAAAGAAGTGAATATGCCTCATGTGTTAATCTTCCTGTTTATCAATCACTGTTGAAGCCAGGCTTACCCAGAGCAAAGCGCTCTGCACGGGGCTTCTGCTGCCGAAAATTGTACTTTTGACAGCATAACATATGCCAGACCTCCCTGGAGCTTAAGAAGCTGTGCCAGCAAAAATTCAGTATTAGTGGTATAAAACTGTGTCCGCACCTACCAGCTTTTGCCAGGACAATCAAGTAAATATTGTACCTCTTAACACCTTTGACATGATTGTGCCAGCAAAAGTATGAAGATCTGCATCGAGCATTTTCATTAGACTTCTGCAGAAACTGTTAGCCACCCTTTAGAATGTAAAGGCTCTCTGAAGAATTAATTATTATTTAAAGTGGGTTTGAAGATATTATAACCTCTATCTATACATTTATCTATTGTCTTTTGTGCCACAGATTTCTTAATATTTAAAAGTCCTATGTTATGGGCACAGCTTTTTATTTCCTGCTTTACCAGTGGGTAGATAGCATATATTGCGATTAATGCCACTTTAAATACTGTTTGCTTTGGAGATCACGTAGAGAAAAGCTAGCTTATGATGTGGGAATTCTGCTTTTGAAAAGGCAATTCTCACAGAAACACATATGACTTTGGAAATGAGCAAGATGAATTCAAACAAGCTAATGATGTAACACTGTTAACATAGCATTTGAGGGGATTGTTTGTTTATGCTGTTACTTTATGAGTATTTTGTGTTTAATTAAGCCCTACTAGAAACCATGGTTATCATACTATTGAAATGAATCTGACAGCCATTAAGGGTAGAGAAGGCACATCACTGCTGTAGTTTGTAGCTGAAGTGGAGGCATAGTTATTAAAAAATGATCAGCAAATAATTATTTCCAGCAGTAGTGAAGAAAAATAAAAAGCCTAAACAAAACACTGTTTTTTTTCTTGTATTAAGAGACTGCTGGCAGCGGTAATAGAATTTTTAAAAATACATGATTCTAGATCTTTTCTTTGTTGAAGATTTAAGCTAGTGAATTAGCTGAACTAGTACTAGCTTCAGTGCAGTCACATATAACTCATTTAGGCCATGGATGGCAATGACAGAAAAATGAACACCTTTGGAATGGATAGGACCTAGGATTCACTGGCAAAATACCAATAATCAAGTGGTTAAAGGGAATTAATGCTCTGTGTTTCATTCCAGTCTCACATCATCTAAATCAAGAGTAACTTGACTGAGTTCAGTTGAAATACAGAAGTATAAGAAGATTGCATATCTCCAAAGCCCACAGGATTTGATATGAGTAAGGTTGATGGAACTGTTTGAAGCATGTAGTAATGCCAAAGGGTACCCCAAAACAAGAACATGTTTAAAAGTTAATATCCATAAAAAAACTGAGAGATCGAGTGTGAATTACTTCTGTGTTTGGACTGCATATCAGAAGCAGACAAATACTTTAATATTTTCTCTACGTTGTTCAAATAGTTATAATTTAGCTCATGTTGCAATGATACTTTGGCAGTCCATTTATATTCCAGCATTAGATAACCCATTTCTATTTTGGATGAGTTGAAAAGCACAGCTTGTAATGGTTGTCCTGTGTATAGCAGCTGTTTGACAAGCCTGGGTGCTCAAGAAGCATGAGGCCAAGGTCAGTTTTTTCAGGGAAGAGGTGAGAGCATAAATTAGTCTCTAACATTAGATTCAGTGATTCTTTTTAAATAGTGAAGTTCATGACTTCGCTTATATTTACTTTTCATCAGCCATGGAAGAATTAAGGTAAAATAGTTCACTTGCACGTGTGAGTCAGGTTAAATGGATTGCAGAAGATACAGATCTGTTTGCCTGTCTGCACTTGCCTTTAGACAATATTCATCAATTTTACAAAAGCTACTGACTAAACATGGAACAAATACAAATGAAGTGCTTGAGGGCTTTCTTTTAAAAATCTGGTACAGAGTAGGCTTTACACTGATAGAAGGAAAATGTCGCCAGAAAATGAAAAACTTTGATTGTTTCTGTAATTTGGGGGATGAAAGGTAAAGGCTGCTTTTAAGTGTTTGATAGAAAACTGCTGTGTTACGCACTGTAATTAGAAGTGGTTTTATAATGGTTTATTCATATCTTCATATTTGAAAATATTTTATCCTGTAGGTCCTTTCTTCTGTTTAGAAGGTTATGTAAATAAAAAAATAGTAATCTCAGTACAGTAGATTTTAAGGGCATCATACTTACACTCTGAGCTTTACAGCAGATTCTGATTATCTAATGTGTAAATAAGAAGACCATAAGTAATCACCAGCTGGAAACTGTCCAGGATGGGTAACATGCAATGTAATAAAGATCCAAATCAGTTGTGTTATTGTTATCAAGATACGGTTTTAGTTTCACTGGCAATGATGCAAGATGCACTTTGAAGTCATGCTGGACTTCTTTACACTGGGGGACTGATTCCAGGATTCCCGTGCCATAACAGTTTAAAAAAAGGAATTAAAAGAACACCAAAATCCGTCATGAAAGATAGATAAAATACAGTGTGTTATGAGTGGACATTGCTCCTTTCTGAGTCATTGTAGTGTTGTTACCATTAGTCCTGTGTCATGCAGTGGGATATAGGCAAATGTAGCAGAGATTAAACTAGCCCAGGAGATGATGTCTAAGCTGAGTTGAGAGGAGGGGAAGAGAGATGAGATGGGATGCACATGAGAGGCAAGGGTTGTGCTTTCTCAAGGCCACTTTAATAACTGAACTCATATGGGAGTTATTGAGCACTAGCTTGTACAGTGCAGGTCAGGATCTCTCCCGTAATAGTTACCACCTGGTGCAAAATAAATCTTGGCTCCTTAACCCCCCGCTTATGCTTCAAACAGCTCATCCTCAGCTAGGACCACTGTCCTGTTGCACCAAGGTTGCAGAGTTAGAGAGTGGTTGTTCCACTGTAGCACCAGGCACGAGAAACCCTGATCCCCAGCTTCAGCCTCCACATCTGTCCTACAACACCTCCTTGGACAGAGTTCCTCTACCAAAAATCTCTTTCCCATTTGAGATTCAAGTCATCACAACTTGTCTTCTAACCTGTCCTGTCAGGACAGTGAGTTGTTATGGAGAAGGGTCAAACAGAATGCTGTTTACAGTGAAGTTCCGTTTCCAAAGATGACAACCACTGCACTAACCTAGCATTAAAGGGTAGGAGCTGTTAGGTAGTGATGAAATACTCAGGCAAAACTACCAACATTCAATGTTTCTGAGGACTTTCAACCTGCCCAATTCTGGCCATCACCTCACCCCACCTTTAAGGGCACAGACAATCCAGAATAGAACCACTGCTCTTTTTCCAGTCCAACCTGAGACTCATCACCTTCAGTGTTGCTGGGCTTGCATCTTAATTTGCATTCATCTGTCCTCTTCACCTTAGCCTAGGAGCATTCACAGAACAAGAGAAGAGGATTTATACAGTTGCAGAAAGACTGTGCTTAGTAAGACTGCAGAACTGGCTGAATAATGCCAAATAAAAGACAACAAATAATTGATAAAATTATTACATTAAAATGTTGATGTTCGGGTGTGAGCACTTCACACATGACATGAAAACTATGGTCTAGCTTCCTGTTGCTTTGCTGATAACTTTCATAATTCACACGATAGGAAAGGATATACTATGCTATGGTTTACATCCTCTAATACTCTACTGGTTTTACAGTGCTTCTCCATGATGAATCAGGATTTGGTCACAAAAGTTGTTCTCCTCCCCCTCCATATTGTCAAATACTTGTTTTTATGCCAACACATCTTGGTCTGATTAGTCCCCTTGATTAGAGGCTAAAGTAAAATGTCAGGTGTATAGGATTCCCATTATCCATTATTTCACTGCTTCTAAGAACAGGTCAGATAGTTATTTCAGTGAAAATGTGAACAATCAACTTCTGTTTACCATTAACCTTCAGTTTTCGTTTCTTAAAATCAAATCAGGGCTTGGTAGACAGTTATTTTCATACATGTCCCTTGATCAGTGGAACAATCTGTCAAAAGCCATTAAAGCCTCTATTAGGTTGAATTGCATTCAAAGCTAAATTAAAGGGCTGTGATGATTGTTTCTAATATAGTATACATTGATTTCCCTGTCTGAGCAGTAACATAGCTTTGAAACTAAGCATGTATGACTAGGGCTTTTTCCTATCCAGCATGTCCTGGGAAGCTTGGTTTCTTGTGAAAGATGAATGTCTACATAAAAAAGGAAAAAATGAATGCAGCAAAGTCACCTGTGTATGCGCCAAAGTTTTTCCTCCATTTTTTCCTATTTCACTTTATCCATCATGCTGTAACATATATGGAGTGGAAAGAGATTTCCTAAGGTGCTTTGCTGAAGAGCTTCACTGAAAAATTTAACATCTAGTTGTAATAATATTTTCAAGTGTCTCAGGACCCTTTACACAGAGAAACTGAGGCAGAGGTCAAAAGTGCAGTTGTGTTCTGACTGCTAACACTGGAACTGAGCATATGTAATCCCTCCATTGTTGGCATGTCTCGATTACTTCCAGTTAATCAGCTCAGTTTACACATTAGAACTTCTTTTCTCCAAAGATCTATCTAAAAGCGGAGCTGGAATCTGTCCTCCTTGTGTCATATTTAACATACATTTAATTGCATAACATACAATGATAAATCATGTAATAGAGATCTTTCAGGCCTCAAATGTCTGATTAAACTTTCCAGTGAATCTTTTCTTTACGTTCAAAGTCCCTGAGCTCTCTAATGTTAAAGGTAGATTCTACTGGAACTAATAAATTGTTCCATGGAGAATTTGCAGATACGCGGTATATAATTTAATACAATGCACACTCTTTTAGGTCTGTTTTAATTGTGTCCACTGCACACCCCACAAGGCGGTATAACTGCTGTACAAGGAAACTCTTAAGAAAATACCCTGTGGGTATTTGGATGCTATTTATCAAGGTGAAGATGCATTGCTGGAGAAAACTGGAATGCCTGTTATACACCTGCTAGCACTTTTGTCTGGTATCTATTTGGTAATCTGGTAGTACTTTACTGAGAGCAGTGCTCTTCTAGTTATTTTGATGAGCATCCTAATAATTTATTACCCAAACGTTATCAAAGCATTCCACAATTCTTTCATTGCTGTCCTTTCTTTTCTATCCACTGATGCCCTTTTCTTCCTTTTTGTCTCACTATTGATAGTAATTTTATTAGTAAGTTGTGTTCTTTGTTAGACTGACATGACCTTAAAGTGAGAAAACTTTAAAACTATGTATCAGATAGCATTCTCTCAGATGCATTTATTTTTAAAACAATTTAAAGTATATTTTTGCTCCTTGTTCATTTGATACTGCTACGTGTGATTTTTATTAAGGAGTGTTCATATAATGCTGTGAGATATACAGTGATATGCGTTATGTATTTTGTATTATATGTTATGTGATATTGTGCTATGTATTTTATAACTTACTTCCATTTATAAAATAAATTATTTAAAGGATCTGTTTGACTGTCATTTGTCCTCCAGAAGGTGTTGGGTCTTGTCTTCAATACCTCATTGTTGCAGTGCGTGGAAGAAGAGTGTTACTTTTCACAACATCTAACTTCAGGGGCCTACATGAAACAACTAATTTCTGCAAGCTTCCTCTATGCCGAAGAGTGAGAAGTAAGCTCTTTCAAAGTAGCAAACTTAAAGATGCTCTGAATCTACTATTCATTGGGGAGTCTCTCTCTCTGAACTGTATTGCAAATCAAAGTTAGGTGGCATAGTTATCCTCATCTGCTTACGCTGACAATTTAAAATAGATTTAAAAAGATAATGGGGAATTTGTTGTTATTCTTTAAATTAATAGAATTAAATTGTGGTTATAGCTCATATTGTCTAGTAGGGAAGGTGGATTAGTTTCTGTTACTTTGGTAAGATTCATACCATAAATGGACATGACAGACTTCTAATCTCTGTAATAGTGTTTCTTTCAGCAAAAATTTATGGCTCTGCTACTAGGTTTAGAAGATACTCTTCTGGCCATGCAACCTCACATTTCCAATATTTGAGACAATCTGTTACATTATGTGAGTAGTAGGAACTCTGTGCCTACCGGCACTGCATCAACTTGTTTGAGTATAAAAAGTGTTTTTTCAATCTTATTTGCAGTAGACTTTTCAGTTTAAAACATACGTAGTCAGGTTAAACAAAGCAATGTCAAGAAAATGTGTCTTGTACATAGAGTAAAAAGTGATGAAGTTTGTGATGTCTGTGATTCTCGGGGAACTTACTCTCAGTTTTATCTCCCACTCACAGCAGTTTGTGAGGGGTTCTACTGTGTCAAAGGAATAGTTATCATAAATTGTCTCTGTCTCTGGGCTGTGAATAGACTGAAGTCCAAGCTACCCAGATTCAGGTCACAGAGCAAGACAAGGACCAATACTGCAAATTACCTTTGATACTCTAAAGAATGCCATTGCAGAGTACAGCAGAACAATTTGATATGTGCAAGCCTGTGTGACTGAGATGCACTGCGGTGTTCTGTATTACTTGGAGGTCCCATTATGCCAAAGGCTGCATGCCCAGTTATTCTGCATTACTAGATTCCAGCCAAGAGGTGACGAAAGCGTGAATAACAGAGGCCAGATCATTCCTTGCCAGGATGGAATGGAGTCTCTGAGCCAAAAGGAGTTGACAGCATTATTCACAGATACCCCAGCTTAGACTCAGCAAGGCATCTAAGAGGTAAGAAATTTGATTTCTTAGCCTAGAACATTCTTTCCTTGACTTTAGAAAAGGTTTAATTGATTTAACCAAAAGTCAGTATACAGACAACTGGATACAGACAGCCCATTTGTCAAACCAGTATTATTCCAAAACATGCATCTAGAAAGACCAAGATGAGCATCCCTGGAATTTAGAGTCCCTTAAGCTGTTCCTTTTTTAATGTTTCTCTTAGAACCAAAGATTCCCTAGATTTCTCTCCTCCTTTTCATATAAATAGGTAAAACACATGGCAGTAGTGACCTTTCAAAAAAAGATGCAGCCATCAGGGGGATCCCTGCTTTTCTGGGGGGATGCAAGCACAAAAGATATCACTGCCCTCATGAGTAGGCATCTTGTGGGGGGATTAAGGCACTCTTCCAGTCTCTGCACTCAAGAACATCTTGTCTTAGATGAGGCAGAGACTAATCAGGATGTGTTGCTTGTTGAATTTTGAGTTTTACCCTAAATACATTCTTTCTACGGAAAATTTGTCATGAGAACCTAAATTCTTTGAGGAGAGGGACTTGTAGTAGTCTTTTCATCATGAAGACTCTAGTGCCCTGTTACATACAGTTATTACCCACAAATAAGAGTTTCACAAAGGTTATGCATCCTACTATGGCTAAAACATATTCTCCTTTTAGTGATAAGACTTTGTTTCTCAGCTAAAAGGTCTCAAATTATATTGCTGAAGTTGCAGGAGTGCAATTTATCTGTCAGTGTCTTTATTTTGCAGTCAGAGGATCATGACTAGAAATTGTTTTTATAAAACATTTTCTCAAGTGTTGGGGGTTTTTATTCCAAGATATTCAATGAACCATCATCTCAAAACAGAACCACACTGAGTTTGTGGATAGGTAAGAAGAAGTCAATACTTGCTTTTTTACTGAGAGAAGAGTACAATTTTAGCCTGTAAGTGAATCTTACCTACTAAGGATAGCATACATACAAGTTTTTATCTATATGATACCATCTTTGCACAATTCTATTTCATTTCAGCAGGTACATATGAAACCTGTTGCATAAGTATCATTAAGATACACCTCATAAATTAGGCTTCTGTTACTATCCTATCCCTAGTTGCATCGTAATTATTAGGGTGAAATATTAGGGTGAAAATAAAGAGCACTCTTATAAGCCTTCATATTTTCTGTTTACAAGGATTTTACTAGCATATAATAATTTAATTACCTCAAAAAACAAGAAGTGAAAGCCTACTTAGCAAATTCATAGCTTTTCAAGGTATCTTGTGGCTTTGTGACATTTCAAACTGTAGGAATGTAAAAGCAGTTTAAGGAGCTCTTGCTGGGTTCAACTAGCTGCAGAAACTGTTATTTTTGTTTCTCTAACAGGCCTAACTCTGGGCTACCTGATGAAGCAGTTGTTCAGGAACTTTAAACTGTACAAGCTTTGACTTGATAGACATAGAACAAGGTCTTGTATTTAACATACATTTTAGAAACATAATTTCAAATCTGGAAATATATTGTGGCTTGACCTAAATATTGAACAGCTCTCTGTTTCTTCCTTTCTTTGCTTTGCTGATATCTAGATCTATTCTTCTTTTACCAGCTGATAGAAGAAAAATCAATGTATTGCAAAGCTTGTTGGGCAACAGCACTCTCATTAGAGTCAGGGCCACAATTAACTAAGTTATGATATTTCCATTTTTAAAGGTTGCAAACACTTGTGTTATTCAACTTCTGGTATTCTTAAAGGGCCAGAATCAAGCATGTATGAAGCAAGCTGGGTACAGAGCGGTCTTTTTTAAAAAAATTCCGTATCAGGCACTTAACATTTAGTACATGCCAGTATGAGAATTATATATCATGTGGAATCTCTTTCCAATGCTGAGTTTCAAACAAAGTAACACTTCTTGGGTTTGTTTTTATCTGCATACCCTTATTTTCACTGGTTTCAACCACCTGTTGGGCATTCTGATCTCAGCTGCCCATTGCAATGTGCATTTGTCACTTGCCTGAATGGTACAGAGCAAGATGTAAAGGGATCTCTAAGGATGCCTCCCTTCTAGACTCCATAGCCTGAGCTAGCTCATCTTGGATAGAGGATGCTCAGAGGTCCACAGTTCAAACACACATCTTCCCAGCTAATGGGGTCAGAAAACCTTCTTCCAGTAATGGATTGGTTCTTTCTCAGGTAAAGTGCCTCTAAGAGATATTGAGGAGATCCATCCTTAAATAAGATTTGGTGCAGCTCAGGAGAATGACAATTACATCTTTTACTAACACTCCTCCCAAGGCAAATTCATGCTTTGTAGGAAACAGGATGATGGAGTACCTGGGGAGCTGTTTGATTGTAGTGACTAGTTGATAGGTCCATGCTACTGAAAAGTTTTCTGAGAGAGAAAATGAAGCTCACATAAGTGTCTTTTCAAGAAGTGTTCCTGCATGGGTCACCTTGGTAGAGGCAGAGTTGTGTTCTTTTTGTGCTAAGTGCAGCTGGTGGTGGAAACAGGTATTTTTATCAACCAAGTGAAAAACACAAGAGTCACCCCCGGGGTTAAAGCTCAGGGAGGCAGTTCAGCTGTACATCAAAACAGGTACTCAAAAGGGGTTGCCAAAGTCAAGTTAGTAGAATTCACATCTGAGCAGTCTTTTGCTGTGGCTTAGCATGTCCTGTGACACAAGCCTCAGCTGAGGGGCTGGGGTAGGGCTGGGCACTGTTGGTTATAGCAGAGACAGCACAGGGAGAATACCTTTGCAGGGCAGTAGACCTCAGTGGCAGGGAAGGGAGCTGCCACCAACTGGAGAGCATGAGAGCCACCACTGAGCTCACATATATCTGAACAAAAGCAGGGTTAGTCTGCTTGCCCCTCTGAAGATACTGATTCTCAGAAAATCCCAGGCATCCTGGAATTTTCACCCATTGCTCTTGAATTCAAATCCTGATTTCCATGCAGGTCAGTGGCTGAAATAAATTGGACATGTGGGCAGTAGCTGAGACCTTGCCTGGTTTTGACCACTTAATTCTCAATTTTGTAATTCCGCAGCCTTCTGCACATGCCAGTTTTCCACGCAAGATCAAACAGTAGGCTCTCCAGGCACTGCTTTTAGCCTGATATCAATTATACATTTTGGATATCCAGGACTCTTGCATAATAATCCCGATCCAGACTCCTACATTAGCACTAGTTTGTCAGACAATCAAGTTGCACAGTGTCACCACAGCCCCTTCAGCAAGGTGGCTGCAGCCCTTGCTCTCACCCTCCTCCTGTACTCCTCCTGTACTACCCAGTACAGGAGACGGTACATACTCTTGTGTGGTACCTGCTGACTTCAGTTATAGTGGTGTCCTCTCCTGTTTTCCTCTGGTTGAGGGTTCATTTATGGTTACAGCAGCAGCAGAGCAGTGGGTATGTTGGTGTGTTGGTGGTGGGGCTGTGGGGAAGGGGGCAGCTGGACAACAGGGCTTGGGGCGTCATTTCTGACACATTCCATTTATCTTGATTCATCACTTGGCTAGGGATAGGTATGAAAAGATGTCTCAGCATCAGGGCTGTCTTTGTGAAATGATTTGACACAACAAGACTCTGCAGATAATGTTTTAGAGCTTTTATTTCTTCACTGAGAGCAAACCTGTAGATCCTTATTAATGTCTAACGAACAGGAAGAGAAAAAAACTCTCCAGTTAAACATACTAAAGTCTGCATTCTGTGGCAAACATACAGTGATCTCACGTGGGCATAAATTAGTTACAGAGAGCTGCATAAGCAGATGAATGTGTATCTATGTGGCTCTTTAACCCCTCAGAACCACAAAAGAGAACAAAAACAGGGCTGATTTGAAAGCTGGTATAGGCTGGAATTTCTGTGCATGTGTAGAGTACCTGCCCTGCCTCTGCCATTTGTGGTTAATAGTTGTATAATGTAAATCCTCTGTTCCCTTTAGTACTGCTGGGGCAAATAGTGCTGAAGCAATGGTGTTTATTTACCCAAGGCAACCCTCTGACTTCCTCCAGTAACCACCTGAGCAGTGTATGGCAATTACTTAGATGGCTGTGCCATTCCTTCTTGATTCTTATTTACTATACATAACTTTCAGAGCCTCACAGTGTGAAAGATAAAAGAATATAGGCTCCTGCAGTGTAAATATCCCAGTGCTAAGGAGCAATAATTATACATTTCCCAAAAGGTACTGCAGTATTTTTTATTATTTAGAAACAATGTACATCACTATCTTACAGAGAAGTGAAATATCTAAAAATATTTCTGTACAGTTCTTTTCTAAACCTAACACAGAAGCTTCCCCCCCCAAGTTTTTTTTAAAGCAACCATTTAATAAAGTCTGACACTTAGCAATGTTTTGAAATAATTTTTGCTGCTCTGCCAGCAGTTGGCTTTACTGTGAATCTCTAAAGACAAATCCATCTACAGTGAATCTAGCAAAATTCAGCTCTGTGTTGTAAGTCAGGGTTGAGGACTACTTGTCAGCTCTGGCACTGTCAGATTTTATCTTTAAATATGACAAGCAATTTGTTCAGGGAGCACTTCTGAATGACAAGATATAGTGGTGTTGTAAAACATGGCACCTGTGCGGTATGCCCTGCCTTTGTGGACATCAGAGGCTATTGTTTCCTTTGCTATTAGACAGCCACAGTCACACAATAAGGTGTGTAAAATGTTCACAGAAACCTTTTAAATAGAGTAGCAGGAAAGTAGCTACCCTCCGGTCATTCAAGTCAGGCCATTTATCATTTTATCTTATAAAACACAGCATTCACTAAGATGTGATGTAAAGAGAAAACCAAGTGCTCTGCTCAGCAATGTTGGTGCAAGCCAAGGTTTGATCCATGCTGGGTGTTATCTTTAACATGCTATGCAATAGAAAAATTAGGGGTTTAACTCCTTCACAATGAGACAGGCAGCAAGAGCCTTTAGAGGGCTGTTGTTGACACATAGGGTACATTAAGTACCACTGAATTATCCACTGTTTACTGCAGTGGGGCTTCCCGAATTGGGGCAGTAAGAGCAGATAATGAAACATTAATACATCTAGTATTGTTTGGTTTAAAAATAGACAAATAGAGGGTCATAGGGGATAAAGTTCTTACAACATAAACCAGATCAAACTAGAAAAATTAAACTGAAGACATATCGTCATGCAGAATTATGCTGTGCCTGTCTTGTGGAGCTGCCATCCTGCTTGTAGCCTTTTCACACGAGCCCACCCCTTTAAACCTGTACTACTGCCAAGATCCCTTGCTGTCTTTGTTTATCTACAGATAAGGGAAACTGCTTTAAAGGTGGAGGGAGCAAATATAAGTCTGCTCTTATAGGTGAAAGAATGTGTTTAATCTATGATGTGCATGCCAGTTGCCCTTAGTGGCCCAGGCAGAAGCTGAGCCACTAAATAATAGACCACTAATATCGTGCCACTAAGGCCCAGTATTATCTCTAGTAGATTTGTGACATGAGAAGTCTGGCTTAAGGCCATTCTGTGTAGATTTTCTAAATCAAAGAACAAGGAGAGTGTCAAAAGATAGGGGTTTGATTTGCAGTAACATTGCAATCAAATCATATTAGTGTTCTCTTGTCAGTTGGAGGCATGCAGTTTTTGGTATTTTACTTCAAGTCTCAAGTCCTGGAAATTAGAGATTCTGTAAGAACATTGTTTTGGCTTTCATATAAGAAGAAAGCATCTAGACTTTCTGTTTACAGATGAATATAACAGAAGTGAGCTCTGCAAATTGAAACACTAGGTGGCAAATACAGAGGTAACCGTTAGAAACACATCAGTAGCAAAACCACAATCTCTATTATTGCAGTTTGCTCCATTAATAGCAGTTAGTGGTGGTAGTACTGCATGTGCATGTGACTTTAACATGGCAACTTGAACAGAAACAAATGTAATACAAGCTGTTAGGTGATAGGATAGGATCAGTGGTTAAAAAGATGCAGCATATGTTGGACCCCTCATTGGAAGGATTTGGCATAATTTAAATATATTTTTGTGTTTCTTATTCTGAATAGAAATTAAGTACTGTCTCCTCACCTAGGAGGAACTATTTTAAAGGAAATCCTGCAGATGACAACATGTAGCCTGTGCTATTTCCTTTGGGAGAGACAAAACTATTGTGGCACGGTTTAGTGTGAGGTGTCCCTGCCCATGGCAGGGGGGTTGGAACTAGATGATCTTAAGGTCCTTTCCAACCCTAACTATTCTATGATTCTATGATTTGTCATGTTCACTCAGTATGATTTTCCCATCTTCAGTAGAATATGATACATTTGTTTTTAAAATAGCATAATTGTATTCAGATATTTATGAATTCCCCTCAGATATTTTATCTGTTTCTTTTTTACATATGAAGTTTACATATGATTTTAAAACCACTAGGAATACTGTACATTCATCTTATCTAAGAAAAGATCTTTTGACAATTATGTTCATATTCCAAGAAAGTTTCCATAATAGATGAAAAGCAAGAAACAGCTCTGGAGGGTTAATCATTCTACCTGGGTTTGGCATTTATTTCAGGTTAGGAAGAACTGTCTCTGCAGCAGCCTATCTGCTCCCATTGACTCTAGGGAGACCTAACACAACTTACTCATCCAACTTTCAGGTAGAGGTTTGGTTAAGGAAAGTCATCATTAGTCATCTAAGTCTCTTGACTTTTTCCCAGATATAGAAGCCTAAACAGATCACAAAGGTGTTTTGAAGAATGTTTGCCTTCTCCATGTTCACAAGCCTTTGATCACCTTCATAATGGAATCTACTTCAAAGGGCTTTTAAAAACAAGGAGAAAGATTTTATTGTAACTAATAGTGATGGGTGATTGGTATGGTCACACAGAGCAACATAAATCTTTGTGCCATGCCTGGTGCTAAAAAGCAGACAAACTCGATAGCTCAAGGAACTCATGTACATAAGAACAAGAAAGTCATACAGGAAAAGGTTTTTAGACCTTATGTCCATTAAGAGGGCAGATAAACACCCAGTGAAGTAATTTTGCCTGCACATCACCAAGTAATGTGGTCTGAAATAAAGTGTTGCACTGCAGTTCCACTTTTCTTAAGCAAGTGTCCTTGCCAGCAGTTTTAGAGAGAATGTAATCAGGGAGAAGAAAATCTCTCACATTCATGAGGAACCATGTACCTCAAAATTAACTGCCCCAAATAACAGAAGCAACTGTGTGTAATTATCACTTTATCTACCAGTGGATTTTCATTAGGAATAAGATATAAAATACTTAATATATGTTTTAAATGCTGTGTGTTTCCTGGGATCTGTGTTGTAGAGCTGCATAAAAAGTACTTGCATGAATGAATAGGAAGGACTTTTCTAGAGGTGAAAATTGAAAACCTGGGACATAAGTGAACTGATCAGCAGTGAAAGAAGACTTAGGCTGATGTCACAAACTGTGCATCCATGTATAGTCTTTTGCTGTTACAGCAATTTCTGCTATATTTTCACCATCATTTGAATATTTCTATTAGAGGAAAACAGAGATAGGACAGCTAGGAAAGGGTAGCTCATCATACTATGCAGTCTACAAATGTAGTGCATTGGTGGGCATGCTTTAGTAGTTCCTTCTATAGGTAATTCACAGATATTGCTTAATGCTGTCTGCAGTTAAAGTATTTTGGAGTGGTTTGTGGAAATAGTTTTTTGCTTTACTGGGTTCCTTGTGTCTTCAATTTGTCCTGTGTAAGACATGAAGGTTGTTATATAAATGTGGGCTTATATAGCAATCAAAATAATGGCATCAAATGCACAGGAATAGCTTCATTTGGCAGGGGAAAATTGCAATTCATTGATGTACAAGATGCTACCCCACCCCCCCCCCAGGCCTGAAAAGTGACGGACATGGTTATCCACAGCTATAGTAAGTCTGAGATGACAGGAAATGGAAGCAGACACTCACAAGCTCCATTTACTTCCCCAGCTGCTCAAGAAGAAGCTTTGAGTCTGTGGCAATGAAATGAGCTAGAGATGTGATGGGAAAGATCTCAAAGAGGCTAGAAGAAGCTGACGGACATGCTTAAAAACAAAACGATAGGTGGGAGTGTTCCTCAACAGTTCTGAGCTTACTATAGTGTTCTGTGACAAGTAGTGCTTTTTGTAGAGTAAATAAACTTACATGTGCTGTGATTTAAAAGGGCAGTCAAATTCAGGCATGAGGTTTTTTTCATCATGACTCTTCTATCTGCAAGAACAAGGCTTTGGTACCCCTCTGGACCAAGCTTGGCTTGGGAAGACAGCCTCTGTTGCTTGCTCTTTTTAATTCTTCCTCCTAAATGGGAAAAAGTCTCTAAGAATGCATTTTTCATTGTGTGTTCCTCTCTGTGATTTTCTAAACACTTTTGAATTTATGGTCAACTTTAATCAAATATGAAACAAAAATTGAAGTTTTGGAGATGAAAGTTCAGGAATTTTTTGTGGTGCTTGGAACCTGGCAAGAGAGGAGAGTTGTATAGCAGTGTCTCTTCTAAGGAGGAAGCAGCAGAATATGACCATCAGTGTCCCTTTGCAGCAGCCAGCTGGTCAGTCAATCACAGCAAGTTCTGCATCCTGGGTAGAGAAAACACTAAACATCACAGAGAGAGCATGGCCATTGTATTGAGGGGATAGGGGCAGGATATTGGTGGCAAAGAATCTGAATCCATGGGAAATTAGGCTTCATTAGTTCTGCTGCTCACAAAATAACTTCTTTCTGGTAACCCTGGGAAAACCAGGGTTTTCTCTGTTTTACACTTATAAATCAAGGGTAATGTTATTTAAAGTGCTTTGGCTATATAAAAGCTAACATTTTTCAAGCTTCGAAGAATTATCCACAGTGGACACACATTCTTAACTCATGTTTGCTTGTAACAGTCAGTGTGACACTTTGAGTAGAATTGGGCTAGGTATTGAGCTTTTCAGCCCCAGACCAGCAAAGCACTTGGGCATATAAGTTGTAATTGAGACTTGAATAGAACCTCAATTTAAGTTTCAATTGAAAAAATGTGTGAGTGCTTTGCTGGATCCAGGCTTGTGCTTTGCACCTCAATTTTCTAACTTTTTAAGCAGAGGTTGTTTTGTATTCATAAATCGTTTAACCTACTTTCCTAAAGAAGTATGGTGTTTGCAGTTGTAGTGTACACTCAAGACACATCTATTAGTTCTGTACCCTAATCAACCAAGAACCTATCTAAACCAAATTTAATTGGACAAGAGGATAAGTTTCTGCAGGTTTCATGAAAATCAAGGTGTTATTAATACCAGTAAGGAAAAGGCTGTTCTGAGAATGCAGTCCTACTAGAAATCAGCTAACCTACACAGGTGTGAAATTGAGACAGAACTCCATAGAAGTGAGAATTCACGGATCATATGGCTTGGGGAGCTACCTGTGTTTTTTGCTGTGATAAATGTTTCAAAATAACTGTTCAGAATTTTAACCTGAAGTGGGGATGTTTTTCTTGCTGAGGGACACACATGGCAGGCTGCACATTAATGCAGACCTTAGCATTTTCCAGAATGTTTTTCTGGAAAAAAATTTCTGCAAACGTTTGGAAGTTCAGTTGCCAGCTGGCCACAGGTTCCCTCTCTTGCCATCTTCCTAAACTCACAGAAGGGAAACATTGAAAAGAAATGTCATCCAGACATATAAATATGATTCTTAGGTTGAAGATCAAATAGCTTGTCAAATCATACAACTATATGAGGTAATCATAGAATCTTAAATTCATTTAGGTTAGAAAAGACCTTTAAGATCATCGAGTCTAATCATTGACACAGCACTACCAAGTCCACCATTAAACCATGTCCCTAAGTGCCACATCTGCACATCTTTTAAATACCTCCAGGGGATTCAACCACTTCCACAGACAGCCTGTTTCTGTTATTCCTACAGAGCTAGCAATTACACTGCAGCTTTATTTTGTTTTTCTTTCTTTTATAATCAACTGAATATCAATCTACAATCAATAAAGAAAGTTGCCTATAGGCAGTTCACCCTTCAAATCTACTTCATGGATCAGCTGCTGGTAATCTATACAGTCAATAAGACATATTTCGAAAGTGAGCTTTTTCTCCCAAAAGGCAAAACTGCTCTAATTTACAGCTGGATATGAACTGGGCAAACAACATACACCTGGAGTAAATGCAATTTCTAATTTACAAGAAACTCCAGTGAAAGATTAGATCTGATCTATTCTCTATGCAAGTAATCTATGGATATTTATATTATGATAACTGGAGAACATAAATTGCTTTTGTTTTTCCTTTTGGGTATCTTTTTCATTTGTTTGTTTAGCAAAACCTGCAGGGGAAACTAGAACAACTATAATTACAGTCACAGTTACAAGTTGCGGGGTCTGTAGATAATAAGCTACAAGGCATTTTTATTGTGCTTTTTTGTTATTATTTAGTTAAAGAATGCTTTTTCCCAAGACAATCCATCTGTATTTTGTAGAAAGGAGAATCAAAGCAATAGCTGTCAAATATCAGTGAGGTAGCAGATTTACAAATTAATCCCATTGCTTGGTATTTCCACAAAGGTTGAAATCTATAATTGCTGCTAAAAACTATAATTAACTTATTAGAAGCACTCAGGCAGCTAGGTGTGCAAAATGGCAGCAGGCATGTAATATCATTAGAAATACTCTGTATTAAAACCAACTCTTGAGTTTTATCCCTTTAGTTTCATGCTACCAGCTGCCGATTTGATTGGCTAAGTAGTTTTGGGCCATGCAATACTCTTTCTTTTGGATTGATGTGTTTATTACTTTTTATGACAGGGGATCCCAAGGCAGATGTTCAATAAAGAAACAAGCTGCTACAGACCAGAGTAAAGAGATAGGTGGTGTAGATGCAGGAAATTGGGAAAGTTATCATATGCGCTAAGTTGTTATTGAAGATTTTGCTCCTAGCATTTGTAGCAGTTGTGTTATATACTCTTCCACAGACAGTAATCTAACAGGGAATTATTGAAAGCCAAGTGCCAAGATTTCAAATTGCACTATACGATCTGGAGCTGCTACTCAGACAGGGAGCTGGCTTTGAAATTATAAAGACATGGCTATGCCTTGTTTAGGAGACCTGTATGTGAATGGTTAGAGCTGCTTTGCTCATGCAGAGCCTTTTCTCAGTGAGATGCACAGCTGAAGATCTGCTTTTCCTTTGCACCTTAAACAATCATTTATGTTAGTACAAGGTGAAAGAAAATCATTACTGGGAAGGAATATAGTTCATAATTTGGATAAAGGGTGAACAAATTACAGTTGCATAAGTCTGATTTATGGATCAGTCAAAGCCAAACTCTGCTCTGTCTTCACCAGTAAAAATGCAGGATCATCACATTTAAGAGCATGGGAACATACAGATGGATACATGGAGAAAGCCAAGAAAAGTGATGGATTTTTAATTCCTATTAACCGTTCACAGGTTGGTTTGTGCTTTGCTTAGTCTTAAAGGAGAAAGGAAAGACAAGTTTCATTGCTTTCATAAACTTTTGAACACTCCTGATGGGAAAAGACAAATATTTTCTAGACAGGTTTCTTGGCTTAAACCAACACTTTATGTTAAGTGTTTTAAAAGAAAGCAATAGAATGTGATTGACATTAAAAAAAAAAAAAACACCCAAAAAAACCCAACAAAAACCACAACCAAAAAAACCCACCCTCCTTTTTAATTTATTTAGTCTATTTTGCTGATTTTGTAACTTCAATTAAATGTATTACAACCATCTAGGAGGAGAGCTAATAATTCATGAGAGGTGTTATTTTCTAATTAGATTTTTATGAATGTCCTTAAAGCTTATGCCCAGAAGCAGAAGCTGGCCAACAAATATGAGTTATATTGAGAGCAAACTGTTCTGCTCTGTCCATGTTTTCTGATCCAGTCATTTCCTTTGGTTTCTTGGTGGCAGGTATTAGTGTCATCCCTAAAATAGTGTTCTTCCCTGAGTTTTGAAGGGATGAGAGTCTCAGTCTACCTTTCATCACCTCTGAAACACTTCCTGTCTTACCCATGTAACCTCTTGTGACCTTTCTGAGTCTCAGCTGTTCAAACTCCACTGGGCACAAAGTGCTGCCCTGCCTTTCTCTTGCAAATGAGAAGATATGACCTATGCCAACCTGAATCTTCAAACTCCTTTGGGTGTCAACAAGTCACTTAAAACAAGTAACTTCTTTGATTATAAGGCTATGGCAGACTTGTTCCAGCTTGCCTTATAGGCAGCGCCTTTCTGTACCCTCTGAGTTTTCCTGCCTGTTTGTAAATTGTGGCATGAGCTGGAAGGGAGAAAAAGGAAATGTGTAATGGTCTCTTGCTGTCTGGAAGGGGAAATGCTGCTCAAATTCAAACAGGGCTGGAGGACTTTTCATGTCAGATTTCACAGGCTGAGACAAGTATTCCAGGTCGCTTCTCAGCTCTTCCATTCTCCTCTAAGTGGGCAGCTACTGAAGCGTTAAGGGGGGGAAAGAAAAAGCATAGAAGTTGTCAGATGTAGGCTGGTTATTAGACTATTTTTCAGACCACGCTAAGCAACAAATTATATACACTACTTAGAATTTCTGTTGATTGCAGTTCAATTAGCAGTAGACACTGAGACAGGTAGGTCAGCAAAGGCTAAGGCTGTGTGGAAACAATCAAGAGAAATGCCAAGGATGTGTTAAACATGTAAGGCAGCAAAGAAAGAGTTGTGACAACAAAGCTGTGTTAGAGCAAGGGATGAACATAAAACTTGAGAGCGCTTTTCGGTAACAGGATGTGTTTCATCAGTGCCTCTCAAAGCACAAACAAAGACAGTGGAAAGAGACAATGCAGACTTCAGCAGCTAAGCAGCAGAGAAGCAGGGGAGAGGAGAATCATGCTAAAAAGCAATATAAGCAGTTGTGGGAAGTGACGTTTTTAAAACAAACCACTGTGGTTGCTGCATTGTACAAACCTAATAAGACATAGTGAAAAATATTGGATTTATTTTTACAAGTTAAAAGTGACCTTGTTGGCCTTATGAATGGATTCACTTCTCACAGTACCTCTTAAGGGCATTAGGGTTATGACTAACTCATAAAAATAAATCCAATATTTTCCCCTTGGCCATGTCATATCCAGTGCTGGAATTCAGCTGTGAGAACTGGTGGGGATCCGACTTTCATTTAGTTTGACCTCCCATTATGAGAAGTACCTAGCTCTCAATCCTGGTGGGCTGCAGCATAATTCCAGCAGCAGTCATATCACAAAACAAGTGGAAACAGAGAAAAAATCCAAGAAGGCCTTGAAAATAGAGGACTGTGATAACACGGTATGTAACTGAAAACAGTGTATAAAAGGAGTAAGTGTTTCAAATACTGATAGGGTTTTTTCCTTCCCTGCTTCTTATTTAACCTGCATAACAGATCAAGGCAGGACTGTCAGTTTAGTCGTATGCTGAATGGAAGGGGGATGGGGAATGGAATCTGAGATGATGACTTAGCTCATATAGTTGTTCATTTCTGTTTGAGTCAAAGGACCTTAAAAAAATCCAGTGAAGAAAACAACTAGAGCATAAGTGGTTTAAAATTGTGGTTTAAAGCTTTAAAGGTGTTAGACACACCTATCGAGTATTTGTGATAGCACAAGACCTCTACTGAGCAATAACGTAGCCCAAAGCAGTAGAACAAAATAGTAAAAATTATTTTCAGCACCTATGGATGACTACAGATCCAAATCTGAAGCTTTGCTCCTGCGCCTTGACTCTGCTGATCTCCTGTATTGGGTCCATGCATACAGATGACTGAAATATGTCTGTAAAGTAGGCACATTGCTCTTGTTGTCATGTGTGGATGAGTAAAGGGTCATTATAAGTGTATACCAGATGAGCTCTTTTCATGGCCTATGTATTCTGCATATCTGCACTGACTGATAACTGTTCCCTTTTTAACAGGCTCAAGTGAGTTCACCCTCCTTTTGGATGAATAATTTCTAAAGGTCCAGTACACGGACCTAGGAATGGTCCTGGACAACCAGCTCCAAGTTGCCCTGCCTGAGAAGGCAGGATCACCTCCAGAGATCCCTTCCAACCTCAACTATTCAGAACTGATACTGTTGTCTAAAATCCAAGCTGTAACAGCACAACCAGTATAGGCTAATTTACTCCATCAAGAAATGTAAAGTGGGCAGAAAAACAGTCAACGACATCAGAGTGATGGTGCTAAGGGGTTAAAGAGAAGGTTTGCCAGCTACCATTAATTAGGCCAAGCTAAAATAGAAACAGCATAAGATTAAAGATTTACTGCATTGCTACTGTTATTGCAGGGTTAACCCCTTAACTAGTGTAATTTGGATCAAACACAAAACACAGTGAGAAGAACGTATAAATCCTTTTATCTGTGTTTATCTGAAGCCAAGTTGAATCCCAGTCTTGGTTATTGCAAGGTTAATTTTGCCATTGTTCACTGTTGCCCTTTGTCCCCAGAAATTTTCTTCAAACAACTTGAACAGCATGCTGAATTGAAACTGTAGAAAATCATGAATGACATGCATATGGTGTAGGCATTTTTGAGGTTGCAGGGCTAACAGTAAACATTCACACTTAAAATATTGAATTTAGGTTTATATGCCATGGAAATGTTGAGTACCTTCTTTGCTTTGTTTCCTCTGCCTCTGCTTTTCCCATGATTCTT
The DNA here is from genome assembly GCA_002631895.1 of Agapornis roseicollis. Lineage (NCBI taxonomy): Eukaryota > Metazoa > Chordata > Aves > Psittaciformes > Psittacidae > Agapornis > Agapornis roseicollis. The sequence continues at coordinate 245,142 of NDXB01002945.1, forward strand.
TTGTTACACTGAACAAGTTCCGTATCTGTAACATCCAGAAGTTGATGAGTTCTCGTATTGCATTTCCTTATTTTCTCTGAAAAGTTTCAATGAGTATTATTTTACCTGCATCATTTTGGTGTCAAAAGTATTCCCATAGTCAGATCAATCATGGGAAAATTTTCATTCCCCAGAAGCATACAGGATCCAGAGGTACTGGGTTCCCCATGTCTGTGAGATTGCAACCCTGCTCCTTGTTGCTTTGCTGTGCTGTGTACAGCAGATGAACCATTGTCTTTCCTATGGAACAATCTGTGCATCTTAGCACTAACTTCACAGCCCAGACCAGGCAAATGCCATGCTCTGGTCATTTTGGCAACTTCTGCAATAATTCCTGCACACTAAAAAAGGTGTGTTGGCAAGTAAGCCATAGCCACAGATTTAGCTTTCTTTTATGAGACAGCTCTGTCAGGATTTAAAGGTCTTTCTTCCTAAATGTGACAAATAAGCCTGCTGAAGCAGCTAAGAACTCTTATTTATATAAACTGGTTCTGATGTTACTGTCTCTAAAATATGTTTAATTTTAACCAATGCATATTTGAGTTATAGTTTCCATAAATATTTGTGAATACATTATGATAAAATCTAAAACCTTGGCAACAGTTAAGAGAAGAGAGTTTACAGATAAAAATCAACATTGCCTGCAGTATCCCAGGGGATCATACTGCTAGTGAAGTTTAAATTAGCTTTGCCCTAGAATCTAAGACATTCCTGCAGCACACTTTACAGCATCTTAAAGTGTGAAAGAGTTAAGCTAATTACTGTAGCATTTGAAGACATTTGTAAAATTAATGGGCTAAAGTCTGCAGTCTTTCATTCAGCAAAATTTCCTACTGCAATTGTGTATTTATTACAGAAGAGCTGCAACACGGTCCCCTGCGTTAAAACAGTGGCATCTATCAAGAAAATAGCCCAATCTTGGGTTTTTTTGTGATTTCTGGTTACACAGTGAAAAGGAAGATGGACCACTTAGCTTCAAGCATCATTTGATATTATCTGGCTGTGATAGCAGGACCTCATCCCTGCAGTGACACTGCCTTACACCTCTCCTGCTGCACAGTTTTGGTCTCCTGACCAATTGTTCTCTTTGTCCTTGGCTGCCTCTGGTTCCCCAAGGCCAAGCCTGCATGAGCAAGTCACACAGTCCTACCAGAATAGCTCTGTAAAGCAAAATATGTGGTGCTGATGACCCAAAGGTCATCTGGGCATTTCAGGAAAGCTTATTGAAAATTAGCTTGGGTCTGCTCTGGTATGCTGGGTGCTTCCCTGCACCTGGAGAACATTCGAGTCAGTTTCACCTGAGAGGATCCCAGTTCACACAGTGGTTTTCTGCTCCACAGCCTAAACCAAAGCATGGGGAGTGATGGTGGTCATGAGATTCACCTCAGAAGTACTCTCCTCCTCTGTACTAACACACAAAGGTAAACTTGTCCTGATAAACTAAGGATACCTGCAGTATCTGTGACTGCCACTGGCACCAGGTCGTGTGGCTGCTCTTGCAGTGGTGCTCCAGGGAGTACAGTATCACCTACTTAAGAGAGCAGTGAAAGAAACAGCATTGCAGGCTCTGCTGCTTCACCTTCCCATGAGAAACCTTTGAGATGTGATGTCTGTATCCTGCACAGCAAGAGCCCTTTGGAGAGGATGTTGCTGCTAAGTTGCTTTGTCTCCCTGCACACAGGAGAAACGAGCAGAACAAGCTGGTGTGGGGACAGGAATGATGTTTGCCTGGGAGACATGAAGCCCTGTGTCTGGTTTAGGTATGAGGTCTGTTCAGCAGCTTTGTTCTTTCTCAGTGTTCAGGTTCTCACACAGGGATATGACTACAGAACACAGATAGATAGGGAGGGATTCACTTTCTTTGTGAAGTGTTAGATGCAACTCTCTGTTAGGGTGTTTATACAGCAAAGCTCCTATAAAGCTTATAGGGCAAAGCTTCTATAAAAGCTCCTCTGCAATTCATTGGCACTATTCAGTGAAGCACTGGCCTCTGATCTCAGTCTTAGGGAGGCAAGTTGTCTGCTCTTCAGGTTGATCCCAGTCTGCTTCTTCTCTAAACCAGTCCAAGTCAGTAATGTAATGACAGAGAAGACAGAAACAACTTGTGTTCTTGTGTTGCCCCCTTAACAACAACTAGCCTTGTTCCTTCCAGGCTGCAGAGCCATTTCTTCCACATCTGTTTTTTAACTGAAGATTTTTACAAGCCATTCACAAATGTAAAAAAAAAAAAAAAAAAAAAAAAAAAAAAAAGAAATTTAAAAACAAAAATTTAGCATATTTTGTGAACATTTGCCCAGCTGCCTCTTGCCAGGCTTTATTTTGGTTATAGAAGCTGCTAGATGAAAAAAGGTCAGCATAACAGACTTCTTGGTTCTTGTTGTTTGACTGAGAGACTCCAGACTTCGCTCACCTAAAAACAAAAATGCTTTGCCTTGGTTTCCTGACTGGGTTAGGACTCAATTAATGGAAATTAACAGTTGGTTAGAGATTGAGGGTGAGTGGCTGGGTTGGGGTGAGAATTGCTGCTTGAGAATTTACAGCACAGGTTCTCTGTTGGAAAATGCTAAGGTATGTTTCACATTTTTATCCAAATATAATTGCATTACTGAGTGTTGGCCAGATGAAAAGAAACAGTGCACCAGATGCAGCTCATACACACACACATATATGTCCATTTCTCTGCTTTGATCCTTACAGAAAAATATTGTCCTTCCCGTAGATTCATTTTCAGATGAGGTTGCTTGTCTTTTTCCAGTTCAAAGTTATAGTCAATAATTGAAGTTACACTGGCAGAGATGGTACAGAAAATTGTCCAGACTTGCAGGAGAAGTGTGATAATTGCACATTTAAAGCTATCATCCAATGCAGTTCAGTTTCACTGGACCAGTGACCATTCGTATTCAGATTTTCCCAAGTGCATTTTGAGAAAGATTTTTAAAATTAAATTTTCTAAGTGTTCTTTAGCCTTTTGCAACATTCTTAGAGTTCACTACAATCTCCCAAGTAAGAAGCCGTTACTATTGTAACATATATGTTAGAAATACTAATGTAGGAGCTATAAGCTCATCAGCTTTTTGCAGGGCATCTGAGCCTGTGCACTTAGAAGTTTATTGATTTGAACCATATTCTGAATTTGTCCCATGCCTTCAAATTCTTTTAGCATTTCTCGATCCATCATTGCCCTGTGAGTCTTTTATCTTTTTGTATTGCTGCTGCTCAGTGTCTCAAACACCTTTTTGGCATGTTGTAGGAGCCTTCACACTTCTTCCTTTAGATGCTTGTCTGTATCTATAAGCTGGTTAGAGTAAAGCCTCATGATCACCAAGCCCTGGCAGGCAGGACTTCTGTGTTCATCCCCACAGCTGCCCTTTCAGAGCAGGCTGGAACGCTCACAATCTCCCTGACAGACTCCGGAGTGTCGTTTCTGAATTATTTCTTCCCTAGGGCAATCTGAAGGAATATGCCTCAGGTGACCGCATTCAAGCAAATCTCACCCTTGCATTTCACTTTAGGCAATTTAAATCTCACACTTTATGCTTTAGCCAAAGCCATTAGCCTATGTCATCCTTCACTGTAATATGGATCTTCTATCTCATTACAACATGCTTAGCTCTACCATAGAGTCTGATATACACATAAGGCGCTGTACTGAATTATTAAGGGTTTTATTTAAACTAGCAAGACTTGGGAAGTTTTAAAACTATGTCTTTAACTCAGCCTCTCAGGTTAAGGTACTCAAGATGTCTCTCAACAGTTGATGTTTTTAATATGCTCTATGGGCCACTTCAGGTCTGCATAATTACATGAATGTTGAGACAGATGTATTCTGATTTTGGACTGCTCTCAGTCTACTGTAACTTGACTGCAGCAAAAATATTAAGACCTTTTCTTCTGATGTAAAAAAACAACGTAATCTTTAAATCTTCCTTGTCAGATGAAACCCTGTGCATTCTATAATAATATTTTTCGTATGCCTTACAGTAGGAATTATTTTGAATGTTCAACTTTGCCTTAGTAGGTCAGAGATCATATTCTTTTACACAGATCTTTAATATAAGCAATATTTTTTCTAACCCCTGACTCATAATACAGCAGTTTTTCTTCAAAGTGTGAATTAAAGTGAAGCCACAAAAGAGTCATTAATGGACTTAGTAGAGTCAATACTGAGAATATCATGTACTGCCTGTTTAGTATTAAAGATGAAGTAAATGGAAGTATGGCCTTACTATATTTGGGGTTTGTGAATACTGAGACAGAGCAGAAAGTTTAAACTTACAAACATTCAGAGAGATGAAACAGCTTGCAATGAAGCATAATCTTGGGATTCAATCCTGAAAACCCATGAAAATGCATGTTGAAAACTAAAGGTCGGAAACTATTAGTGAGGAATAGGATGGTGTCATCCAGTGTATTTCATAAGTGGGATTTTTTATAATTCTAATGGAGGGAAAAGATTTGTAATTCCAGAGCCACCATTTAAACAGTAATATCCAAATCATTGGTTCATCTTTTCCTTCAAAGTAATGAATGGAAAGGCCAGAATGCCAGAGCAAATTCTCTACAGAACATACCTTCCAAGAGAACTAACAAGACACAAGGTATAACTCTATCCCACTTACACCATGTGAGGCTTTCAGAGGACCAATTAAAAGAGACTTAAAATGTAATTAAAGTAGAAATCACTTGGCAACAAGGCATTAGCTATCTCTCCAATCAGCACTGCATTAGCAAGCCTTTAAGCAAGAGATTTTTTGGTGGATAAAATCTTTGTGAAGCATAAGAATAGGTCTGAGCTAAAGCAACTGATGGGAATTGGCCTCCAGGGAAGAGCCTGGGACTGCTGGTTCCTCTTGCTGTGCCAAGATGTAAATGGTGTCAAGTGTGGGAAGAGAAGCAGCTTCTGAGAGATGGCTGCACTGGAGAGCAGGGTTCACAACCTGCAGGAACTCCTTTACCCTTCTGATAAATGGCACTGCAGCAGGGAACCCATCTATTTGTACAGCTGAATGCAGATTTCTTCTTAACATGGGTCTCTCTGCGCCTGGGAGAAGGCAGGCAGCACTGCCATGACTCAGTTCTATCATGGGGATGTGCAGGGGAACAGCTAGGCACAAATGGACATCAGTGCACCCTGCACCAGTATGTGGCTGGCTTTTACCCTTGAAGTGCACGTTTGTACTGGGACAAGGTGGTATTTCAGATATTAAAGTTTCTGTGTGTTGGAATCTGAGCCTGAGAGCCATAAAACAGAAAATGCTGCAAAAGGAAGAAGAGTTGCTTGTACTAAGATGCCAATGGCAGAAGAAAGATTTGTGTGTGTGTGTATAAAAGCAGGAAAAGAGAACTTTCTGTGAAATTCACTTTGTGAAGTTAAGAATTGCAGCCACCAAGATGAATTTAAGACCTGATCCAGGCAATGATCCTTGCCTGTGGGAGGGACTGCTTGCTGACCTTAGGCTAGATTATGTCTGATATTCTTGTTAGTATTAGGTGATGAATGCTGCAAATGCAGCTATATCAGTATATTAGAAACATTTTAAATATGTACATGCTACTTGGGCATTTAAAGATAAAATGTATGTGTGCACGGGTGCTTTTAGGTACTTCACCTGCATTTCTGCAGCCTGCCTTGTTCATTCAGAGGTACTGCTCTACTTGGGCAGCCCTGAGTCATACGTGTCTCTGAATAGTGCAAAAATAATTCTGAATGTCTGTAATGCATGGCAATGAGCCATGACAGCAAACTGCTTCTGACTGTCTCATGCCAGAGCTGATCCATAAACAGATCTAACTGACCATGCTTCCTCGAGGTCATGGAAGAACCCACCCCATCACCAGCTGCTGCAGGGTGGTAGGAGCGCCTGCAACAGGACTCCTGTGAGAACACAAGCCATGAATTGAAAGGCTGAGCAACTGCCCTGTGAAACTTGTGAAAAGAAATTTCAGACAGGCATTCCCAGGATCTGTGCAACTCTTTGTTCCCTGTTAAAGAGCTGTTAGCCATGTGCTACTATTAATAATTTGCAGAAAGGAACATTAATTAATTTATTTTTCTCTTTCCACCGCTGATTGCGTTTCAGACACAACTTAGGCATTTTTTTAGCAAAATGGCTCCAGATCTGCATAATTATAACCATGATACGTTTTCAAATTTAAATAGTGGATAATTAGAATCATACAATAATAGAATGGGTTTGGTTGGAAAGGATCTTATTATCATCAAGTTCCACGCCCCCTGCCATGGGCAGGGACACCTCACTCTAGACCATGTTGCCCAAGGCTATGTCCAGCCTGGCCTTAAACATTGCTAGGGATGGAGCATTTACCACTTCTTTGGGCAACCCATTCCAGTCCATCACCACCCTCACAGGAAAGAATTTCTTCCTTATATCTAACCTGAACTTCCACTGTTTAAGTTTGAACCCACCACCCCTATCCTATCACTAGTCTAGACTAGAATTGTCCCTCCCCAGCATCCCTATAGGCCCCCTTCAGATACTGGAAGGCTGCTATGAGGTCTCCACGCAGCCTTCTCTTCTCCAGACTGAACAGCCCCAACTTTCTCACCTTGTCAACGTATGGGAGATGCTCCAGTCCCCTTATCATCCTCATGGCACTCCTCTGGACTTGTTCCAACAGTTCCATGTCCTTTTTATGTTGAGGACACCAGAACTGCACACAATGCTCCAGGTGAGGTCATGAGAGCAGAGTAGAAGGGCAGGATCACCTCCTTCGACCTGCTGGTCACGCTCCTTTTGATGCAGCCCAGGATACGGTTGGCTTTCTGGGCTGCAAGCGCACACTACAGTCAGCTCATGTTCATTTTCTCACCAACCAGCATCCCCAAGTCCTTCTCCACAGGGCTGCTCTGAATCTCTTCTTTGCTCAACGTGTAGCTGTGCCTGCAATTATTTTTTATATGGGGGAAACACCTTGAGAGAAGGCAAAGCAGATGCTTCGTCATTTTATCTTAAGCCCCACTGCATCAACAATAGCAAATAATTAAATCATCCACAACTTAAATAAATGACAGAAATGATGTTTACTATTGCCTCCCACCCTCACACCCCCCACATGCAACAAATGGCCCTGAAAGGCCATTTTTTTAACCAAAGCACTTTGGAACCCAAGCTGCATAGACTTACCATGAAGCATGGGGCTGACATTACGATTTAGAAGCATCACATAAAATCTTAATCAGTGCGACCAAATTAGCAGAGGGAAGCTTTTACACCATGTTCACTGTTTACGCTTATCATTGTAAATACATTTAAAATGCTTCTACAGGTGTGGAAATAGGCCTATTACCAAGATAATTTTCTTAACCATAGATATCTTAGATTGAGATGTGACATTGTCCATCATTCCCTTATTTCACCTCATAGCTTTCTGAAAGCTGTCTAGGTTTTGAGCACCATCTCTGTAGTAGCAGTGGTCTCTTGACTGATGTATCTCCATATAAGCCTTTGAGTAGCATTTGATATTGGCCTTGAAACAATTCAGACATCAAATTAACTTTCACCAGACTTCCTATCTCCACCAGGCCCTTAAATATGTTTTTTAAAGTGTTTAGGGGGAAAACATTAGTTTTTTCTAAGCTGTGTGAGAGTTCATAGCATTTGCTAATAAAAAGGCAGGCAAGGAAGATATTTACTTGGGGAAGGCTTTGAGTGTATTTTGTGCAACAGCAGCAGGTTGAGACAGCCTTTAGCTTGTATTTCTGAGTTTGTGTGCCTCCAAGCTTCTGGTGTCTTTGCATTTTTTTCTCCTGTTTTCCTTTCAAGACAAATAAGGAAACAATTTTAGTCTTTTCACACCAAGCCTTTCGGCAAGGTCCGTATATTCAAACTTCAGGTTGAACTGCATCTCAGTTTGACAAGGAAGATACTCCTGCTTCTCATTTTGTTCTATTTAAAGTGTCCATACAACTGCAATGCACTGAAAAGCAGAAAGAATACACTGTCCCTGTTGATGCTGGGAAGCTTTCATCAGCCATGGCATGAAGCATGCTAGCAGCATTGCAGCTCTTTAGCAGTCACTCTTTGTAATGTTTCTGTGATGGAACTAACCAGGAGAAAGAGTTCTTGCTGTTGCTTTGGTGTCTCCTAAAGCTGCTGGATAAATGTTTGTTTAAAGACTGTCTTAATTACTGGTTTGTCTCTCTCACTGGATGTTTTAATTCTCTATTAACATTGTTCTGCCCAAGGGCCAAATTTTGATCTGCATCAACAAAATCTATGTATGTTTTTGGAGCACTTTGTAATGGTGATGGAAAATGGCCTCTGCATTTATATTTGGAGAATTAATGCAGTAGCTCCTCAGTTACTCCTGCAGCTCACAGCCTGTGGCAAGGGCTTTTTGCAGGGTGGCTTCGTACATCCTCATCAGTTAAGTAACATGAGATTAGTAGGAAACGGGCTAATTTGCCTTCTCCTGCTGTATTGAGAACTACCTCCAGAGAAAGGTGGGTTGAAATAAAAACGTCTTCATGCTGGTCCTTCTGGATGGCCTCCCTGTGCTCAGTCCCTTCCAAATCCAGCACAGGCATTAGGGTATTCTGCTGAAGAGCTTGGTGGAAAGAAATGCTTTCTCCCATAGTTACTCAGGAATTTGTCTCAAAATGTCCCATCCTTGAGGGTCTTGTTGCTCTTACATGAGAATAAGTTGATGAAGCATATTAGTTTTACAAGGACATTGTTCATTTGTAAACTAGCTCAGTGGTGTCACTGCTAAATACTTGCCAGTGTGTGTGCAAGCTAGGGTATAGAAAATGTGAATAAAGTTCAACCCTGGTTTCATCTTTTCTGTATTAACTTCATAACATTGCAGATACTGATTAAAACTTTTCCAGGAAGATGTCAACAAAGTTGTTAGTTGATTAAGTATTTCAAATTTGGAAGGAAGCTTAAAGCTTCATATTTATTATGCTGTAACATGGGACTAATATATGGTATACTCAGATAGAAGATGCTGCCTATGTTTTTAATAAAATGAAAATTGAAAAGTACCTGCAGTACATTGTCTTCAAATGATGCACTAAGAATGTGGAAGTAAAACAAAGGTAACATTGTGTTAATTCTGTAGAGCAAAAAAATGTTTTGTTTTGTTTTGTTTTTAAATTGCCTGATTTTAGTAATCTGCAGTGTAATTATAGATGTGGAAGCAAATATGCTTATTTGCTATCTACATTATTAAATTGGGTATCCTCTCAGTCAGGCCCTGTATCTAGTTTGCCCTGTGTGTTTCACTTCTCCTGGTTGTTTCATGTGCCAGAACCACTTGAGAAAGCAGTTAACTGCAGCTTATCACTATTAAGAACATGTTTGCTGCAAGCATGTGATATTTGTCAGGTGGGACAGAATTAGTTGCAGAACCATTGATCTAAAATGCCCACAAGTATTGTTTCCTTTGAAACAATTTCTTAGCCTTCGCCTTATCTTACAATGTAGATTCAAGTAATCTGAAAGGTATATAAGCAAAGAAAAGTTATTACCCAAGACTGCTTACAGTGCTTTCAAATCCAAATATCTATGCTATGTAAAAGATGCTGTAGTTAATTTAAGAAACAATGTTTAGAAACATGTTTCATGTTACACACCATCAAAAATGTTTAAATTCAATGTTTATAATCAAAAAATAATTATACACTGCATTCAAAGGAGACAGTTCAATGCGTCTCAGAGATCAGTTACAACCAAATCTGTGAATAGAAGTGGTGAGCTTGTATGGCTGTCACGCAAAGCCCTACCAAATTACTATTCACTTCGATTAACTTTCAGTGACCGTGTCTATAAGCTGCTTGGTTAATGGTTTTCTGTCAATACTGTAAAAATGCTAACCTGTCTTTACATCTAATCAATTTTGAAATGGCTCTTTACATAAATGGTCTATTCCTTCTCTTCATTAAAAAAAAAAAAAAACAACAAAACAACATATCAAATAAAATTGAACTGAACAAGCAGCTGTAAAAAAATACAATAATTAATGTTGAGTCTGTGTATTTTGCAGTAGTTGTCCTTGAGTATTTTCTTCATCAACATTTTTTAAAGGGCATTGAAAATCAATGTTTCACTTTACTATCATCCATCTTTATATAGTAATAAATTAAGTGGAAAGTATTGATATTTTTGACTGAGCTTTTAAGATTTACATACTAATGACAATTGTACTCTTGTGACTTTTGATTTCTGTTGCTGTTTACTGACACTGACTAGCAGGAAATTTCAGTCATCCGGGGACTATTTTCCCTCTGAAGGAATAAGACAATGTCATACCTCTGATAATATTATGCTTGAGATCTTAACCGTAGTATCTCTTGCTGGACTTCTTTTGAAAACACAGCATAAGCAGTGAAAATTCTTGAAACACTTCTCATGTTGCTCTATTTTTGTGTGTTTCAGCTACAGCAAGATACATTGAAAACACAGCTAATGGACCTGTAGAAAGATCAGTGAGTGTGGTGGGTAACCACAAATAAAAATGCTGTTGACAAAGTAGGAATGCCTAAGTGTGCCCCCAGCAATGCACCATTAGGAAGAACCAGATCACATCCTGGCACATATTTGTAAGGGGTATCGGTGAATATGAAGCTAGGACTGTCAGTCCAACCATGTCCTTTCTGACTGTTTTTCCTATGTATGCCAGTCTCATAAGAAATGACTGAGTTGTATGATAGCTAAAAAACCCCTAAATCAAGTGCATAAAGGAAGGAAGCCTTCTTAGATTCCATGATCCTTTTAAAGTTTATTGTTTAGAATATAGCCCACCATTAAAGCAGGAAGTTAAGAGGGGTTATTTTTAGTGGTGTGTGAACACTTGAAAAATTATTTGTGAGTGTTATTTCAAATGAAAGCTGCAAGTGACTTTGACAGTATTGCTCCATTTTTGTTCACTGTCTAGGAACATTTTGAGCTCTTTCCTGTGCACAAAAACATTTGCAGAAAGAACTCATGTGATTATAAATCACTGGTGCCAAATGTAGATGGTCATCTTGTGTGTTCCTTGCTTGCTTGGGAATTGGCTTAACCCGACATAACAGGGATAGAGGAAAAATGCCATGTAACTTAGGTGAGGAAATGCTGAGCATGAATAGTTGATTGCATAAAGAACATGTATTCAAAGTAACAGCCATGGTCCAAAAGCTGCCAGTAAAGCACTGGCAGCAGTTTGCTGCCATGACCCATTTGCTGAGTAATTCTAAATAGCAAATAGATACAGAAGCTCACACTCTATTTGCAGATAATTTGCAAACAAGGAAAAGGAGTTACATTTGTTGAATAACTTGTTCATTGCCCGTATCTCAGTAATAGTTATTTTCCATTGTTTGTCCTCTACAAAATAAATTCTTAGAACATTTCTTCTGCTTACTGCATGATTTTTTTGGGCAGGCAATATTTATTTTCACTTCTGAACACCTTTTTATTAACATGATGAGTATCAATGCTTAGCTTATTGACTACTAATGTCCCTTACTGTGTTAGCTCTCCCCTTTAATAACATACAGGTGGAAAACAAACTACTTTGCACTGAGTGATAAAACCAAATATTGACAGGGCAGCCTTGTTGGATTTTCTGCAAGCAGCAATATGTAAGTAGGTGTGTTCCTGTTACAGTGTGTAAATACTGTATTGGAATATGTTAAGTGAGTACAAAGTTAATGACAAGTGGCATGCCAAAGGCCAGATTCTGAAATGCTTTACTGCGCATCTTATTCCAAAAATCTGTCTTACTGAGTGAAAAGGCTTTCCTGTGAGTAACTCTACAAGGGTTCTTGATTTTGGTTGGAAGGGGCCTCAGGAGGTCTCTTGTCCAATTTCCTGCTGAAAGCAGAGTCAGCTGGGGATTTTGAAGTGGTTGCTCAAGGCTTTCTCTTTTTGGGTCTTTGAAATGTCCAAGGCTCTGGAGACTGCACAACCCATCTGGGCAACCTGTGCTCCTGCTTGGCTGGCCCCAGAAGAAGTTTCTCCTCATTTCCAATGTGCACCTCCCTTGTGTCACCTTTGCCCATGGTTCCTTATCCTCCCACTATGTAGCCCTGTGGGCCTGGCTCTGGCTCCATCTCCTCCCTAACCTCTGTGCAGGTTCTGGGGGCTGCTGTCAGGTCCCTCAAAGCGTTTTTATCTCTGGGCTGGATAAGAGCTGCCCCCTGAGCCCTTCGCTGCAGGGCAAGTACTCCAACGCCAACCATCTTTCTGGACCTCCTCTCCAGTCTGCCAGGGCTTGGGACATCTGACAGGGCAAAAGCAGGTACCTTCTGTGCCTGCTTCTTTGGGCAGGCACCAAAAATTTATAAATTATAAAAAAATATAAAAAATTATAAATTATATAAAATTTATAAATTATATGCTTCTTTCTATCAGGCAACAAAAGCACACACTGCACCCTCCCAGTGTCAGCATGAAACACCCCTGTCCCCCTGCCTTCTTGGTGTGAGCAAGCTCCTCTAACCTTTTAAACACTTGCAGCTCATACCCCTCATATGTCATACATAGGAGCAGGGTCTAGTGCAAAACCCAAAAAAATTAACTCTGGGTCCTCCATCGTGCAGAGAAGCTCTCCAGCTCTGGTGGCACCCCTCCCTTAGTTAGATGTTAACCCCTCCAGGAAAGACCCCAGAATGTGAGTTAGATTGCAGTGTGCTCACAGCAGCAATTTGTTAGGTGCACTGTACTCATGCCAGCTTTTTTTTTTTTCTTTCCCCTCTGAACAAACAGTGGCCCAGTCATAAAGGCTAATTTGCACAGTAATATTGATTGCCTGCAACACGCTCAATTCTAGTTTAGATTCCACAGGATAAAGACACAGCAGCACTGATGTGTTTTTCCCTCTGGAACTTGAAGGGTACTGGAAAAGACAAATACAAAAGAAATTGTGCACCAAAGTACAGACAAACCATATGTTAGCTGCAGCTCTCCCCAGGGCAAGGTGCTAAGTTTTGTTTACATTTTGCCAAGACAGCAATAAATTGCTTGTTTACAGATGACAGGAAGAAATGGGATGTCCTTAAAAGCAAGCTATGCACAGGGATGCAAACAGCATGCAGGCAGATGCATGTCTTTGAGCCAAGTACAATTAATGCCCCTTTCCTGGAGAGGCCCCCACCCCTCCCTTTTTGGGGGGAGCTAGTCCTGGGGGTTATTATGCAGGATTATAAAAATATTAAGGCTGATGAAAGTTTGCCTTCTCCAGTTTCCAACCAAACAGTGTATTATGCTATTAGATCCAACTGACCAGGATGTGCCTTGCAGCCCTGTCTATGTGCAGAGGACAGAAAATATGAGAGGTGTGGAGAAGGACTCACTTTCATCAAAGTATCAGTTTCCAGGATAGTTTGGAAGCCCACAGCATTATTGTATTACACATTGCACAGAAGCGTGCCTTGTTCATTTTTTTTGGTGTTTTAGAAATAAAAGACTTTTCTTCCAAATTGCGCTGGGAGGCAAATTCTTCAACAGTGTAATAGAAAATGTTAGACAATATTCCTTACTGGAGCTATTGACATTTTTGGTAGTCGTGACACTTTGATTTTTCTCAAAACATATGGATCAAGCCTGAGTCTGTTATTGGACAGGAAGACCTGATGAAAGGCCTTCCTTTATCTTTCTTTGTATTTTTTTCCCCCTCTGTTTGTTCATGGCTTTCTCTCTGAATATAATCGCGTTTTTCTTATGCTGCCCAGGGAGTCGTTATTGCCTTACTAAATATTTTATAGCTCACAGTGCACCATACCTGCCAACTGGTTATTATTTGTTATATAAAAAAATAAAGGGGGTAGCATGTGAAAGGGAGTGTGTGTTAAAATTTCAAAACTACACACGGAATAATTTTAAACCCTTAAATTAGATGTCAGGCTGGGCTTGGGTTTCGGATTTTTTTATTCACTTGAAAAAGGTCTGTTTGTAGTTTGGGTGTGTTTTTTTTCCCCTCTCTTTTTGGTATGTGTTCCTCTGTATGATTCCAAGCACTTGTTTCCTCACAGTTTCGCTTCCTATTTGTTCAAAAGGGAAAAGTTCAAAGCCACTCTGGCAGCTGAGGGAAAAGCTTGCTGAATACTAACCCTCAAGTGTCTGTCTTGTCCTGACCTTGAGAAAGTAGCAGTAAACTGTTCTATTGCAAACACCACATGTGTGTTTTGTTAGACCAGGTTAGGAGGGGTCAGAGCTCACCTGAGGCTTGGACTGCAGATTTAGACTGCTTTTCAGCAGCATAATGTATTTTTAAAAAGGGACATTCTCGCCTTTGTATGGGCTTAATATAGGCTCTGTCTAAAAACCTGTCAAAATCCCAAGCACACACTCCATAAAATATAAATAAGTACTTACTGTTTGCAGATGTTGCTTGTTTTTCATAATGTTTGCATTTGAAGTCCCGAATCCCCGCTTCCTGTCAGAGCCAGCCCTGTTGCTTTAGTCCATTTATTTCTGAAGGAATGGGAAGAACTTCAAAATGCAATTTCTCAATGAAGACACTTTCTGTCAAACCTGTCAGCATTCGCAGCACAATTACCTTTTTTCAGACTAAGGCTTGCATTTATGGCTTTGACTGCATGCACAACCTCTCTTCCCCCCAGCTCAGCTAAAGCAGTTGCCGTTTTTTAAAAGACTCCCACTTGCCATAAATTGGGGCTTTAGATTCTTTCAAAGCAATGGGATAACTTACAGACCTTTCTCCTATTTGCATGTTTTAATTCATTTGATAATGGATACAAAGTGTATTGTAGGGAACAATTCTGTCCTGGGAAAAGGGATAGATCAGATTTTTTCACATGCAATCTATCAAGCGTCTCCCTCGGTAAGGTGAGCTCTTGTCGAGCCATTTCTCAAAACAGGAGAGAAAAGACAGGGAAAAAGAATTGTTTCAGAGACACGGCTACCAGCTCACCTCAGAAGAACAGCAGCATTTTCTGACCTACTGTCTGCCTGAAGAGTAGATACAGATCATTTTTAGGGTACCATCAAAATTCCATTTAATCCAAAGAAAATTTTCTCAGATTTGGACTGAGCTTTTCTCTTCTGCTCACATTATAAGGAATGGTGCTTTTGATGGATAGCTTATCTAAGATTATTTAAGGTATTACTGGGGTTAGCTCTCACAGCAAAAAATTAAATCATCTGGATGAAGGACCTCATGAATAGTTCTTAAATATTTTTCATGTAGGAAAAAGTGTTTTCCATGTGTGATGGGCATGCACAGGCTGATGGGAACAACACTATGGGCAATTCCTGGGCACCTCACTGTGCATGAAACCACACACTGCTCAGCTGCTCTCCATAACCCCAGGGCATTAGAAGCATGTCTTATTTGTAATATGCATTTCCCTGTTAGATGAGGAAGCCTTACCTCCATGTGCCTGCTTTAGTCACCATCTTTTCAGGTTAAGTTTCTTTTTTCTACCCTCCTCCTCTAGCAGTTTAACCTCTCTGCCGAAGGCAGGCTTTTTAGTGTGCAATGCCACCAGACTGCTGGCAAGGAGAGGGGGAGAAGAAAAGCCTCTTCTTTGTATTACAAATTCAAAGGGTCATTATTCCATCATTCCCTATGGACAAATGTGTGAAGATTATTGTGGGAAGTTAGTATTTATTCTGAAACCCTAATATGATCCTCTTGAACATTTAAATAATGCATTCTCTGGGGTATGAGCTGCAAGTGTTTAAAAGGAAGCAATAAACGTTAGCACTGGATGGCTGCTGCTTTGCTGAAATAGTCTAAGTTATGGGGTTTCTTTTGATCAGTCCCTGGTTTGAAAGTCCCTTTGCCCCCTTCCTCGCCAGCCTAGAGTTCTTTTATCAGAAGCAAGGACAAGGCCACAGTATTATATGTCCACATTTGTTACACTGATTTACGAGTTTCTTAATTCTAAAACCCTTACCTTATCAATGGCCTCAGGAAGTCCTAAATCCCTGATATTAACCAGAGAAAGAAAACATTTTGAATCCAAATAGGTGGGTTGGNCCAGCCTAGAGTTCTTTTATCAGTTACATTGATCTAGAAGCAAGGACAAGGCCACAGTATTATATGTCCACATTTGTTACACTGATTTACGAGTTTCTTAATTCTAAAACCCTTACCTTATCAATGGCCTCAGGAAGTCCTAAATCCCTGATATTAACCAGAGAAAGAAAACATTTTGAATCCAAATAGGTGGGTTGGTTATTTTTTGTTGGAGACAAATACGGGATAAACAGCATTCACTTGCAATTTGCTGCTTTCCCTGTAATTTTAAAGCTTCTCTAAGTGTGCTTTTGTTTCTGTAGGGTCTGATTATAAACATATGCACAGGACAATGCATATGCATGCTTGCATCAGGTCAGTGGAGTTTTCTTCATCTTGAAAGCTCAAAAACTATAAATCAAGATGAAAATACTCCAGCCAAGAGCTTTACCAATTGATACAATTTTAAAATAGGCCGCTGCTAAGGCTTGGGGGAAAGCTGACATGATGACTTTTATAATAGCAGAACGTTTAAGGTTATAGAAATAAAAGGAAGAGGATGAAATCAGTCGCGTTGATCTTAGCCTGCAGGCTCTCTCAGCTAACTCGAAGCTCCAGCAATTATTTCTGCTCTGGCTTTTCCCCCTTTTTTCCAGCAGTCTGTTTGAAATGAAGCAGAACCAGGCATGGCAAGCTTATCAGTGTCGTTAGCTGACAGGGAGCACATCACACCTGCTTTTACTTGCTAGTTTTCCAGGCACTTTATGCCACAGAAGAATGTTGATTTTGTTCTTATAATGTGTAAAGATTCATTTATTTCACCTTTTGAACTTGGCAGAGCCACTCAGTTTTGATGGGAATTTGTTTTCATCCTGGCATTTAGAAAACCCTGGCAATTACTGGACTATGGCCCAAGGCTACTTTGGTGAAATGTAGGGATGATCAAGCCCAACAGACTATGGATCTGGCCCAGCTAAAAAACCCAGCCTGCCGAAACCCTGAGGAACAAGGGAGAACTTGGGGGTGGCTGAGGCTCAGACGTGCTGGTGTCATCTTGGTCTTTGTACAGCTGTTCTCAGGGAAGAAATGTCCCACGGATGCTCACCAGAGCATCAGACAGCAGTCAGGGTTTGCAACCGTGCAGTACCACTGGAAGAGTCCTGGGTAGAAATTATAACAAGGATAGGTCCAGGAAGCTTCTCTTCCTACTTACGTGCCACCTGTGGGGGTTTTAGTCATACCTGAGTTTTCTAATTTCTGCTTAGAGAAAATCATGGGCATTACAACTGTATCAGGCAATAGCTATTGCCTGATCCATAGTTATTTTAGCAGCTCCTGCCCATCTTACCATGTAATTGTATAAGATTAGAAGGACCATAATCCGTAATAAGAGGTCTAACACATTTTTTCCATAAACCTGTCCTCATCTGTGCTACAGATAGGTCATTCTTTCTGTGCCTTCCAGCCAAGGCCATCTAATCACACTGCTCAAGAAGCAAAGGAATTCATTCACCCAAAGGGTCCCATTAGGAGATATTCTGTCATCTCCATTTTAAACCTGTGAAAGCCTTATTTTGAGAACCACTGCCAAATGTGATAACAGGAGTCTTGCACAGCTGAAGAGAGCTCAAGTATCTGGGATCTGTGCTATGTAATTGTTCTTATACAGACCTACTTTCAGTTGCACAATGATGCTTGCAGGATTTCAGCTTGTAGCATTGAAAGCAGTGGGATCCTCTCTGCTGACTTTTAATGAGAATACCACAGACCTTCACTAAAGGAGGCACTCAGGCAAAAGATTTTAAATGTTTCTTGCAGCTATTGCTATTTTCTATCCAAACAACTTACCAGTGACAATTTTGTAACTGTCAAATGCTTACAGACCACTGGCTAATAGACAGACACATCATGTCTAAATTCCAGGTGCTCTTACAAAGCTAGTACTGTATCAGGGCTCTGCTTCCCAAGCACACATGATCAGGTTTTGAGTATATCCTTACTGATGTGTTCCTCTTGCAGCTGGACTTTGGGTGTGATTCTCATAGAAGAAATTCAGAATAAATCTAGGCCACAAGCCTACATTATGAACATATCCAATTGTACACTCCACCTTTTGAAAAATAAAAGCCAGTGAATATGCCAGATGTAGAATCATTTCTAGTAGCTGTTTACAGTGAGAACAGATAAATATTAATATACATATTAATTAGTGCTGCACCAGAGATGGGATCCTTAGCATAACATACGCTCTTTTAATGAATTTGTGCAATCAAATCTAAATTACAAATCAAAGCACTCAGGTTATTCCTAGAAGTGAGCTGATCAAAGGCTGGACTGAGCTGCTACTTGACAGCCTTGTGTCACCCTTGCAGCAGAGAAGGGGGAGCCCTGCTTCCTAAATCACCTTTTCCTTCCTCCACTTTACTGGAGGTGCAGGCTGTGACAGACCCTAACACAAGGTACATCCTCCACTGCCCCTAGGGCTATAGGGGGAAGAGGGAGAAACCGGATGCTGTCGGTACCCCTTGCACACTGTCAGGCTTTGCTACATCGTGCACTACCCCTGTGCTTCTGGGCAAGGATGGAGAAAAAAGGAATGTTTAGACCTTTGTTTTGAGCAAGGTTTGTGGAATCATAGAAAATAGGGAATGGGAGTAGGCTAAGAATGGCCTCAGACAGGTGTCTATTGAAAAACCTTATCTCCGGGATGGGATGCCAGAAAGGCTGTGGTCTGTGTGGGCAGGATTTGATCCTTTATCTTAATTCGGGGAATGCCTGTGACTCCACCTAATGCTTATTTTCCTGAATTCAGAGGTAAATATCTCAAAGAGCTGTATGATGGACATGCAGCAGAAACAACTTAAGTGTTGCTTATAGTATCATGAAACAGACTCTCTGCAAGCTGTTTCTTTTATCAGCTATTCTGGGAGGATTTTCTTATGTTTTGAAACTCATTCCTGTTTGTTAAAGTGCCATACAAGTGTTTTTATTGATAATCAACTGTTTTATTTGGTTAATTGTCAGGATCAGGGTTATTTTTTTTTAAGACTTATTTAACAGTTTATCATTCCACACTATAACTGAATTATTATTTAGCATTTTTACTGAATGAATTATTTTTTTGTTTGTTTGTTTGTGAGGTATTTCAAAGTGATTCAATCAGAAACAGTTAATCCAAGAGTATTTGTGGTGGCACCACTAAAGATGTGATTATAGATGCAATGTGAAGTTTGAAAATGGGAATTCCAAGGTTGCTTGTTTTCTAGAGCTCTGCCTATGCTTTTTAAAGAATACCTTGCAAAAAGGACTGGGTTGAAAAAGGCATAAGATTTATCCTCTCCTCCCCCCACAATTTATAAGGGTTCACGTTTTCTAGACTATGTGTAAAGAATAAAGAAATTGTGAATGTTCAGGAAAGCTTTGTAAGTCTGTTATTATTCCACACCCAGCTGTAACTGTCCAGAGTAATATGCTAGACACAGCCATAAAATACGCTCCTATGTGCCGTTATGGATTATGTGTTGATGAATATTTATTATTTCTCATTATTGCAAAATGCCCATGTGAAAGCTTCTGATTGACAATTATTGTTTTTTTTTGTTATTATTCTTTATTTGTCAGGGGCTTAAAAGCTGACATGCATTTTCCTATATATATATTTGGCTTTGGAAAACTGCTGAAAATTGGTTTAAAATGTATAAATTAAAAAAAAAAAAAAAAAAAAAAAAAT
>NDXB01002945.1:272103-286149 GCA_002631895.1 Agapornis roseicollis
AAAAAAAAAAAAAAAGTTTTCCTGTAATTCCGAGAGGATTTTTTCAATCCAGAGTGGATCTTTCTGTAATACCTCTAAATTGCCTCTGAGTGTCTCTATAGTTCATCTCCTTCTAGAAAGCAGCCAAGCAGGAGTAATGCAATAGAAATGAGTCACTGAAATTTATTGGTGTCAGCTTTGGTTTTGTATTCATAACATCTTTTACTGTTATTTTTAAGGATATTGCAGATGGAAACAAGGGAGGATCAAGTGTCCCAGTTGTGTTTAAAGGAAGTAAATCTTTAAGAAATGATTGTGGAACAGATGTTAAATAAATGATTTTGAGTTAAGATCTATGACAGATCAGGGTACCTAGGGAGACTCTTTAATAGCAAAAATTTTACAGTGACTTAAACTTATGGCTGATAAAGAGGAATCAGACCTTTTTTTATTTTTATAACTACATAATGCAGTGATTTAACACAAAAGTAAAAAAATGGATTATTGCGTCTCCAACATGAATATGATTTTAAGCCACTGATCACTTATTTTTAGATAACATTCTAATATGTGTCAGGCCTGTTAAGCAAAAAGGAACATTAAGGATTCCACATTGGAATTTCAGTGGGTTTTGGTTATACATGGCCCAGAGATGTGTACATTGATAAAAGTGGGTAGAACTGGGAACTGTGCGTACCTTTAGCAGAGTGGAAATCAGACTTTGAGAACAACCTCTTCTACTTGCTACCTGGTTGTTGATGAGGCCTTAATGCATGCAATATCTATACCAAAAAGAAAATTTTATGTGCATGTGTAATTTTTAGGAATGGCGTATACATTTGTTTGCATGGTGTAACATATAATTGGAGTAAATGACCTAATGAATAACCAAACTCCTTTTTACAGGGAAAAACCCAAACACATTAAAGAGGAGAGGCATAATAGTGTTTTGCTGTACTAGTTCTTGTTAGTTCTACTCCATAACACATAGATCCACATACATGTAAGAGTTCGCTGCTTGGAAACCGAAGTCTTGCTCGTTTTCAGTCTTATATAAATAAGTTTATTAAGAAACATTGCATGACCCTCTTGCTTCAGGGCAGTTCAGTACAAGGGCAACACTTACATTGTGAGCCTTATACATACCTTGCACCTTACGAGTGAACTGGCCATTCATCTGCATAGCAGCAAATCTTTTGTTTGCAGAGGCAACTGAAATATTAACAAAATGGAATTTCTTTTTATTGAAATGTTTTGTGGCTGCTGTATTACATATTGACTCACTTTTGTGGCATAAGTTCTGTGTAAAGATTGCTATGGAGAAAAATGAAAACTGAATTTGAGCTTCTTGCTTTGATGTTTACAGTAGAAATATTTCCCAACCTCAAAAGTGAAGCCTCTTATGAACACGAAGAACAATTAGTACATTCATTCAAACCTGGAGACAGTTTTGTTGTTAAAGCTAAATGAATAGTGTTACGACATAAAGGGAAATAAATATCCAAAATAGTTTACTTTTTGCATGGTAGCAACATTGGCTACAGTATATACAAAAAGAGAGGGGAAAAGATCATTTTAAAGCAAAAACTACATATTCATTTCTCCCAAGGAGATTTATGTACCCTCCAGGGAGGGAAGTGATTTGGCTTGTGGTATATAAAAAGATAGCTTGTTCTGCTGTCTTTGAAAGAGCACTTGTGCTCATTAGTTGAGGCAAGGATACGTTCCTTGCATTGATAACAGATATGATGAGGTTAGATTAATGCTAACAGTTTTACATACTAGCCATAACAAGAACAACAACATGGCTGAAGAAAATGTGATTTTTGAGTCTTAGGCCTTAGGAATTTTTTTTGTTTTGCCTGTGCCCTGCACCTTGTGGAGTTCTCAGGGATCACAGGGGTTTGCCTGTGGAGATCAAAATGCAAGATTTTGTTGTGTTAGAGCTATTTCTAATACTGGCCAACAGTTTACTCCATTGGGTCTCTTCTCTCAGGGAACTCACCAAAAGCAGTAGGCTTGGTTGACATATCCTCCTTCCTCTGAAGTCCCACAAAAAGACTGCAGGTCATCCTGAGGGGTTGAAGTTGCTACTTTGGCTTGTATAAGTACATCTGTATTGGCAATGGTCTCTCTTTCTGTTCACAGCATAGATTACTTATGCCTGACAAAGATGAACCTGAGACCAGGAAGCTGGCTCTGCAGCAGGCTTATTGCAAGCACAATTTGCATAAACATCCACCTCACTGCTGAAGTATTCCTGTGTATTTTCTATTGCTGAAGTCCTTCGTCCTAGTCAGAACAGGGCTGGCTGACTGATAACGAGTGAAACCTTTCTCCATCACTGCTACTGTACTATATAGCTATGTATAATTTTACCTGACCTGGGAAGTGCTCCCTGCTTACTTTAGACTGCAGAAACCGCCTGGGCCATACCACAGCCTGGCAGATGTACATTGTGACTTGCAGAACAGGGGGAAGCTTTAGCACGACTCCATTGAAGTATTTATGGCAGCACAGCAAAAATCAGTGTTGTAATATTGTGTGCATTTGAACTTTTCCAAATGTACTTTCTGTGTACAGTACTGTGTGTATTAAAGCACTGGCCCACACTCATCCTTTTCAGTGCAGTTTGCGTAATGGAAACCTGTAGTTTGCAGATGACCAACCTCTTAGTCACCTGGGCTGTGAAAAGAGTGTTGTGTGTACTTTTAGGTTGTGTAATGCAGGTACAAAGCATTGTGGCTCAGGCATGGACTTGAAAAGAAGAAATGTGAATGAGTATCTGCCAGACGATAACTACTTGTAGATGCCCATTATAAAAGACTTCCCCATGTTTTCAGTAGCTACCAGCTGTTGATCAACTCTGCTTAAATTCTATTCTAAGTATTTCTGAGAGAGATTTATAGAAGTCCTCAGCATTAAACTCTCCCACTGGAGCTGAAAACCACTCTAATTTATTCTTTTGTGGGAAATCTCTGTGTGTGCAAATACTGGCATGTTACTTCATGAGCAGTACTTGTGAGAACCAAGTGGCAGGTTAGATGTTCAACTCCTTGAAATGCATATATGACCCAACGGCCCTGTCCTGCACAGTGCAGAGGAAGGACTTTAACATCCCAGTTTGTATGGTTGTTGAAAGCAATGGGAAAAGTAATGGATAAGAGGCTTGGCACTTTGAAACAAGAGGCCGAATTTGTGTACACAATGGCAGTCGTCCAAAAATTAAACAAACATGTCAGAGATAAAATTTGCAAGACGCAAATTGTAAAATTGGAACAAGAATTTCCAAGAGCACTTGTATATTCTACAAAGTAAAACAAAAAAAAAAAAAAAAAAAAAAAAAAAAAAAAAAAAAAAAAAAAAAAAAAAAAAAAAGAAACAACTAATAATAAAAAAAANCCAAGAGCACTTGTATATTCTACAAAGTAAAACAAAAAAAAAAAAAAGGAAATTCAGACACAGACTAAAAAAATCTTGCCATAATAATTTATATCCTACTACACTATGATGCAATCTGTCTTTTTCTTAAAATTCAAAAAAGACATACAAAATAAATCTGCAGAAGGAATTAACTACTTGCCACATTTCAGGTTTCAGGCACAAATTATTTGATTACAAAAGAGCACTTGAAGCCATTAGTGTATCTTATTTGTTTTGCTTTGCGTAATTTAAGAACCTAATTGACATTTCTTAATTTGGTATTTTATGAAATTGCTTAAAAGGGGCCAAGCACTTTTTTCTAGATTTCCTCCATTTTTTTTCTATGGCAAAGTTCTAAGCTCTTGACACATGCTTAACAATTGCAATACCATAAGAACCTCATTCTCTTTAATTTTTCCCTTTCATCACGTTGCCAAAACAGACAGTATAGAATTTTAATGAGGCTAAAATGGAGCCACATCAGAGGTGATGCATGGAGAAATCTTGAGGCAAGTGTGTGACACGACAGTTTTAAAAAGGCATTTTAGGCCTATAGGTTTTAATTTTAAATTTCATTCCACAGATTTGTCCTTTAGATCAGAAGCAACAAATAATGATAGTGTAATTGTATGACAAAATAGTGTGGGTCTTTGTAGCTATATTGCAACTGCCTTTGGGATATTCTTATTTATTTGGTTCTTGAAGAATTAGTTGTGGAGAAAACTTCTTCTATGGTTCTGTCTGAACCCAGAACAAAAAGGAAGTTCCAAAGACTGAGGCCTAGGAATGAGTGAGACTTTTTCTGCAAGATAACCGGCAGCTGGCTCTGGCTACTGCCTTTTTCCATCATTCTCAATTTGCTCGCTGGAACTAGTATGCAAGAAAAGATGCATCAAAGTCAGCAATTAAAGTGACTTCATCTAACTTGTTCAGACAGCCGAAGTAGCCATCTTTGATTTTGCTTAGGAAATCATTAGCATCTTAAGAGAAGGCAGGAAACTTTGATCAAGATGTGGTAGATGCAGATCAATATAATACATAAAGATTTTATTTGGCTGTGGTATTGACACCTGGTGAAAGACTTGGTTTATGGCCAGGTCTCTCAGAAAGTCTGCATAATTGTTCAATACTGGCCTAATGTTTTACATGGGAAACAACATAAACAGCATTCAGGTAATGTTTGATTTTGATATTTTTTCTTTTTTTCTGCAAAGACTATTTATCCTCTTTTCAAGGGATTATTTATGAATAGGTACCTAACCAGATGCAGTCAGTGGGATATCCCAGTGAGCATAGAACTGACTAGAGACATCTGGCTTAGGAAGATGAAAACAAGCAAGCTGAGAAATCCAGGGGACACAGCTGGGCAGAGCCATTAGGGTTGCAGAGCCAGCTGTGTTGTCCTGCCTGAGCTGAGCAGGGTTAGGAGGTTCAGGAGCTTCCCACACACACACATACTCTCCTCACTGTCTGTCATATCTCCTGGCACAACAGTGCACATTTCTCAGTTCTATTTTGTAGGATTATCTGGCTCAATTTAAACACTTATTATTTTCCTAAGTCAATGGCTTTGACAGAGCAGATGAGGGAGCAGCCAGTGTTCAAGGAAGGTGAGCAGCACAGGGAAGGCACCTAACCTGCCCCAGCTGCAACCAGGAACAAAACACTAAAAGTGTTTTTCTTTTTTTTCTAAATTATCTTAGTTCAGTTGCTTTGCAGTTTAAACAGCAAATTAAATTCTCATCCCACCTTCATCCAAAATTAATTCCTTACTCGTCTTTTCAAGTTATTTTCAGAATTGAACACCAGACCATGGATTGCATTGCTGGCTAGAAGATGCTCACTGTGTGTTCAAACTTTCCATCTCTTGCTATCAGATGGGCACAGACCATTCCCAATGGAGATGTGTGTCTTATTTCCTTCCTCCTGGACTGCAGAAGGAAAGATTTGGATATGTTATAGCTGGGATAAAAAGGCTGGAGCTGTCAGAGCTCTGAGGGCATTGGGAGGTTTTAATGGTCTTGAGCAGCTCCGTCTGGGATCTACCCATACCTCCAGCCCAAGCACTTTGGTTCAGCTCAGCCCTGGTCTCTAAGCCCTGGGCGGGCAGTCACTCTTGCTAGAGCTCTGCTGCAGGAGTGATGGGCTCCTGCTCAGCTATGCCCTTTCCTGGCCGCAGACTGCTAATCTGTAACTCAAGTACTCAGTTGATTTGCTGACCTGGCGTGGCCTGGCCTCAGATCCACCGTGTCACCATGTACCATGGAATGAGCCCTGTCCTGATGGCTGTGTGATCCCCGTCCGCTGGGGAGCAGCTGGCCCACACCCTTCATGATAAACACTTTCTTTTGATCTGGATGACAGGCAGCCATACCACATAAGGACACTAGTGGTGAAGGAGCTTCATCTTTGAGCTGACCTGATATTAACCTTGGGAGAATAATGAGTAATTTTCTTTGTTTCAGGCTGGACTCTCTCTGTGTTGCTTTGTTTTGGGGCACAGAGGGTGGCCTGGATGAACATCTGACCAGTGGATGGTGAGTGCAGCTGCCTATGTGCACCCAGACATGCATTTTTAGCTCTGCACACCTGACTTTGCTTTTATTCTTCTGATGGAGCAGCTAATGCAAGTATTCTGGTGGATATAAAGGGACTCTGCTGTCTCTAGCATGTTAGTAGCTGTCTTGATCATAAAAGCATAGACTATGTGCATATTTTCATTGTCCTTTGGTGACTTTAGCTTTACCTTTTCTACTGCTTGAAACTTTGAGCAGTTTTGAAGGCTTCTATGATGCAACCTTATTCCTCAAACCTTTGGCTGGAGGCCTTACTTACCTGGTATTCCCATACCAAAATGCTGAAAGTGTAAGTTCATCTTGAGAATTTTCTTTGTAAAATGCACTTTAGAAATTTTTAGGATTTTTGAGGAGGGACAAGGGACTCTTGAATTCCTTCTCATTTTGTCCTATCTGTATTGCTTTAAGCTATTCTCTTTTGTCAGGATCCTGTTAATGTAGTTCCCTCGCTACACTGGATATGTACAGAATTTCCTTTGGAAGACAGGCATTTGCAATTCTTTAGTTAACTTAAAGGTATGGTCATGTAAAAGTGTTTAGTATTCTCAAGGGAAAGAAGGCTTAAAAAGAGGATAGGTTTAGGTGAATAGGCAGCTTGGCATGAATAACCATGGTATTTTAACAGAAGAAAACTTTAAACACCTCAGCAAACATGTCACTGTGTGAAGTTATGCAGCAGTTTGATGACTTGCTTGGGTGTGAATTTGCATTAGGCTCAGGTCTGCAGAGCACTGTGAGTAAAACTCTGGGCTCACTGTGATCAGGAGGAGTTGGAGACAGCACAGCTCAGCTTGGTAGCACTCACATCCCTTTCTGGATTTAGTCCATTCCTGCTAAGTGAAGATAGAAGTCTATTTACTCAGGCAGATATTGTAATGATTACTTCACACTTAACAGTGCACTTTTAGGATGAAGATTACAGCTTTGTCAGCTTCTATGTGTTTCTCTGTATCTTATCATAACTGATGGTTCTCTTGGACCCTAGCTATAAGATTTTATTTAGAATACACGCACATAAATTTGTAGCTACCTGGTTATGGACCAAATTGTAAACTACTTTCTGTGTAAAAAAGTTAGCATCAAGGCAAAAGAAACAAAATCCAGAATGAACTGATTTTTTCAGAAAGTTTTTATAGTAGTGATTAAAGGGAGGGTAGTGGTGTTTCGATCAACAGAACCAAGATACTGCAACGAGTACTGGTTAATATAGGGAATCCATACATCCATACACTTAAAGACTAGCTAGTACCTATTTTGAAAGTATGCTCAAAGGAGCAGAAAAGCTCAATAATTCAGTGAGCCTGACACCTCAAAGAGTCTAGGAGTTGGCTGAATCCCTCTTCTGTAGTAACTAAAAGAGGGCTTGTATGCATATTTACTGCATCTTTTCAAAGCATAATACAGCTCAGCCATGATGTGAGCAGCCTGATCCCTAAAGAGGGGATGAGGATGCATCCACACCTCCTACTGGTAATGCGTTCCCTCCTGCTGCCCAGAACAGGAAGACTTTCAAAGCTAGAAAAGAGAGCTCTCAATTACTCCAAATCCAGTGTCTTAATAATGAGATTTAACCACCACTTGAAGTGAGAATAGCCACACCACTTCCAAATCTGTGTGCGTTGGCTTTTCAATCTGAGTAAAATCCAAGGCTCAGATGGAATGAGTTGGAGGATGAAACACCAGCAGTACATGAATTACACCACCCTCTCCCCTTGTTTTTTCTCTAGTTCTTGATTCATATCCTTTGAAGTAAACCATTTTTTTTTTGCTTTCCAGAAAAAGCACTGGGGTTGGAGGAAGAGCAATAAAATATTTCCAAATAACTCCTCACAATTAAAAATAATAAATATTTCATATTTTGAGTTATTTATGTTTTGTGTGTTACAAGTAGTGTCTAATCCTTTCCTCTCCACCTCTCTTCTCCCCCGCACCTCTCTTTGATTAACTTGCATCCCCTGCATGTCAAACTTTTGTGTCCTCTTTGTAACAGCTTGCTTCCAGGTGAATTTTCCTGGTCTAATTCTGCCCTTGTTCTGTGTTTTAAGAGGTTCTCAGTAAGACTCAGTCTGTAGTCTGACTCTGACCAATTACTTAACAAGGAATTTCCACTTAGTGCTTCTCTCTGACTCACAAAATTGAGCTGGTACAGAATAAAGTAAAATAAATAGGAAGCAAGCCAAATAATTCAGAAGGGGGATCTTGGTTTGCCTTAAGTGTCATCTGCCTTGTATCTGCTATGAAAGTGGTAGGTATAAATTCCAGCTTTGATGTGCAGGCTTCTCCCACACTGATTTTTATTCCTCTGTCACACATCTGTCATTTGGCAATAGGTTTGTCTTGAGCATTGAGCCGACTCCTTGAGCTGGAGCTGCATGTGATCAGCATTTTCCCAGCTGGCTGGAGCTGCTTTGGCTCATGGTACCTCAGTTCCTATGCTAGCTCTGGGATCTTTGCTATGGAGGGAGCTTGAATTTGCAGTGCTTTGAATGATGGTACAAGCCAAAATTCATGCTCACCTCATAATACGAAGTTAATTGTGTATCAAAAGACATTGAATAAAATGACAACTGATTTTTTTCTCTGTGTACTTCATGGAAAGACAAATTATACAGTAGCTATTCCCATTAACTTGATATTTCCATGGAACATCTTTGGGGTCAGGTCCTTGATGGTGTAAGTGCATTCTCAGTGGCAGGACAGATGTAACTGTACATGTGAAATACAGGACTTAGAAATACAGTGAGCTAAATACTTCCACAGGGGGAAATCAATATATGTAAAAATGCCACAGCTTGTACTGTGAGTATTTTGATTCAAAGTCTTTCTTCAGTACTAGTGGACAATCGTGTTTCAAATTGCTTCTACCCAGTCTGTGTGCAGTGCTGCAGTGCTCTGGTCCTGGGCAGCCTCTTCCTTGCTATGTTTTACAAGCTTTTGTTGATATGTATCAGCAAATTCAGACCTGTTAAAGGAAGTTCCCAGTCTGTGATCTGACAGATGTGTGAGGGCACTGGGAGCAGAAGGAGGACATAGCAAGCATGGCAATTGTTGACTAATATTCCTTTTCAATCTCCACATATTTGAACCAGCTGGGATCCAGAAGCTCTCCTTATTCTGAGACAGTGTTCTTCTCTTATTAAGAGAAGACAAAAGTCTTCTCTTAATAAATGTCTGCCACAAGTGGCTCTTGAAGGTACAAGCTGATATGAACAGGCTGACTGGTATCTTTTTCTCATGAAGAACAGCAGAGGGAAGACTGGGATTGTTTAGTCTGGAGAAGAGAAGCCTCAGGGGGGACCTTGCTGCTCCCTGCAGCTCCCTGAAGGGAGGTTGTAGTGAGTGGGGGTTTGTCTCCTCTCCCAGGTAACAAGTGATAGGACAAGAGGTAATGGCCTCAAGCTGCTCCAGGGGAGGTTTAGATTGGATATTTGAAAAAATTCTTCACAGAGAGGGTAATCAGGCATTGGAACAGGCTGCCCAGGGAAGTGGTGGAGTCACCGTCCCTGGACGTGTTCACAAACTGTGTAGAAGAGGCCCTTAAAGACATAGCTTAGCGGTGGCCTTGGCAGTCCTGGGCTAATGGTTGGACTTGATGATCTTTTCCAACTGAGTTGATTCCATGATTCTGCATACTCTGCTTCTACATTCCTCCTTGGGTGTTGCTACAAGTAACAGTCTAGTGAACACGTCTTACACTCAAATATATTTTTATCTAATATAAATGAAATACTCTGTTTTACAACTCCTGTGTTTTGAACAAGACTGTCATGGGTGAAAGAGTGCATAAGACTGGGTCAAAAAATAAGCAATCCATGATGAATTAGACTGTAAATTTGTAAGTGGATAATATTATTTATATGACTTACTGTTCTCTATTGTGCATTATGTTCTAACATGTTAAGGCTTCTCGGCATCTTTCTGTTAATACCCCCAGTATTTTTTCCTGATTAAGAGCTGCTGCTCTTCAGCACAAGCTCTTTGTACCTCTAATAAAGCCGGCTTTCTCCCAGGCAATCTCGAGGCATGCTGGGACCATGTGGACAGCTGTGTCCTCTCTCCCTAGGGCTGGCCTATAACCTTACAAGTAGGGTCAGTCAACATGCTGAAAAGCTTTCTTTGCCATTTATCAAATAACAAAGCAAACCAAATTACATAGTTTCTATAGCAGGCCACCACAGTATGTAAACTGCAGTGAGGGCTTACACCACTTGCTCATTCTGCAGTGCCGACAACATGAAAGGCCCTTTGGTTCCAGTGCCCGAAGCCCATATTTGCCTATCTCACCTATTACCAGGCAACAAAGAGGCTGCAGAGGTTGAGCAAGCAAATGGAAAATGAAAATGGAAGATAAAACAATTGCTTGGCTTCGAAGAAATGTTTGTCTGAAATGTATACAGACATGTCTCAGGCAGTTTATAGGTGCTGAGGGCCCCTTTCTACAGCTAGAAACTCCTTTCCCTCTATAGTAATAGAGTCAAAGGCTAAGACAATGTCTCCTTTTACTGTATAATGTATTTATTCTACTTCCTGGTGAAATATCTGTTATGATTATACAATTACATTAGTATTTAATCTCAGGCAGTCCCAGTCGTGTGTGTCACTACAGATGTACTTTCAGAGATGTGCAACAGTATTGCCAGTGCTACAAAACCAACTTTCCTGGTTTTGGAGGAATACGAATACATCAGGTGAAGTTTGTCATAATTCAGAAAGTCTGCTCAAAACTGTGGAGAGACCTCCTTTTCGACATCTAGCTGCTTCAATGGAAGAAGGTACTGATCTCAGGTGTGTATTCCCATTCCCTGTCCATTCCCAGGCATTACAGCCTTTGCTGGCCTGCTGGGGGGGCTTGGTTCATGTCAGGTGAGCACAGCTGAAGTGGCATAAACCAGTCATGCAAACTGCATAAGCAATTCCTGTTCACTGTGCCCAAGCCCTATTAAGTTTCTGTACCCTCTGCTAAGAAAGGCAGTAAGGGTTAGTTATCTAATGGAGCTGGTCTTGGAAGAAAATGTGTGCTCACAGCCTGTAACTTTGGTTGTGTGCCAGCTTTTGTGAAGGATAGAATTGTTTTTCAATGGAGGGTAGGGATTTGTACTCTCTTTTTGATCAGCAGTGGTGAGACCAAATCTGTAGTGTTGTGACCAGTTCTAGGCACAGACATAGTTGTACAAAAGATGTGAATGTACTAGAGCAAGTCCAGCAAAAAGCTACAAAGATGATGAGGGTTTTGGAGTATTTGTCACATGAGGAGAATCTGGAGTCTCTATCCTGGGAGATATTGAAAAGCTGACTGGGCCTAGTCCTGGGCATTCTGCTCCAGTTAGTCCTGCTTGAAAAGGGGGTTGGACTAGGTGATTTCCAGAGGTCTCTTCCCACCTCATCTGTCCTGGGTGATTCTGTGATTCAACAGTTTCAGAGGGGTACGTGATGAGTGTGGAATCTCCTCTAAATCTGAATGTCAATGCTGTTGAAGAGCTTCCAAGGATGGAAAAGTTGGAATGTACATGTGGAGAACAAACATCCTCCTTTTGAAAAGGAGCTAGCGTGTAGTGTTATGAGGATATCTGCACACATCCACAGAGAAACTTTTCTAACTTCTTTTTTTTCTTGAATCAGCGAAACAGTTGTTTTAATGGAAGGAGCTTATCTAGGCAGAAAGTAGAGAATCCTTTCCAAGGAAACAGAAGCAAGGGTTGAGTGCAGCAGGATGAATGGTGATTGCACAAGAGTTGGCAAATGCAACTATTCCCAAATATAATGGCATTAAGTGTTCATTGTGAAATTAGATCAGCTTTTTAAGAGCTGCAGGGTGAAAAAACACAGTATTCAGCTAATTAGACAAAGTTAAAAGATAATGTTAAACACTTTTCCTTCAAAAAGTATTTGTCTGCAATACCATGCATTTTAAAATAGAACTGCTTGAGATGGCAGTGTTATCAAGTGATCTGCCATTAAAGGAATTATAATTCAGGTCTTTTTAATTCCCTATTGTGGAAATCTTTAAATTAGAACATATCTAAACTGTACAAATCTGTAGTTCTCCTAGAACAATGCTGACACAGTTCTCTGATGTTCATTAAAAATTTTTATGCCTTGATTTTTATATAATGGAACGTGAGGAAATTTAACTATGCTTACTGGGTTTTGTGCCCAATCCAGCTAATTGCTAAAGCATCCACCCAGCTTTAAACATATAAGTAGTTTAATCAAAGTTGGTAAAACTACTGACATGCTTAGATGAACTGAAACTCTAGTTGCCATTTTTCACGTCGAGTGTCACAAGTCGAAGGCTATCACTTTTAAGAATACAAGTCAAGTACTTAGTCATTCAAAAGTGTATCACATTGAGAATATAAAAACTGACATCAAATGAATGGTTATTTTTGATAACTTACATCTGTGCATTTAAAACCAGGCCTTACTCTTGCATATGCTTATTGACTGTTAAAAGTGCAGTGCTCAGCAACTTTGAGGTTCTTTAATAGACTCCAGCAGCAAGAAAGCTTGGTGATGAGCCTCCTTTGTAATTAAAAACCCCTTCTATTAATCAAAGGCAAAAATGTTCCTTACGTTCAATAGATATTTTATAATCTTTCACTAACAAATCAGTTGAATATGAGTTTTCTTGAGACCAAGGAAAGTAACAGTAACTATTGTAAGACAAATAATGTTACTGGGTGTATACTTCCATTCTGTTTAGCTTTTAACTTTTTTTTTTTTCTTTCTTTTGCTAAAGCTCTTTGAGATTGATAGAACTGGTGCATAACTGGGGCATAATTTGAAACAGGCATTTGGTTTGTACTGGAAATTTATTGTCTGGGTTGTTTGGTGTTTTTTTTTAGTTTGTGTGAGATTTGCTGTCCTTCTCCTAAAGATATCATGCATCCAAAATATTTATTTTGCTGCTCTGATCCCAGATTCTGGTTATTCAAAAAAATCTAGTGATGTGCTTATCCTTAAGCATGTGCTTACATAAGTATATAAGTGTGTACTGGTGTAGCTTGTTGAATTAAGGGCCAGAGCATACTGTAATATGATTATAAATGTGCTTGCCTATCCCTGGGGGCCATGGGCATGCTTTCAGTAGTTATTATGCTATTTTCAGTATTTGTTACAAACACAGCCACCACAAAACAAATCTGAAAATAATTCCACAACTCATGCCACCTGTCTGAGATTCCCCAAGTAGTCTGCACATGGGGAAGCAATGAGCTGCTCCTTTCAGACCTCCTAGCATCGTAGCACTCAGCCTTGAGGACAAATCTGTCTATGATCAGGGTTGGCCCATGCTCAGGGCTTTGAAGAAGGTGCCTAACTGTCTCGCAATCTGTGTACCATAAGGAGCTACTAAGAGGCATTTGTTCAGATAATTAAAAATATGTTTTCAAGCAGAAACTGTGAGGTCATGCACTGCCATTCTAATATTTGATTTCATATAATTAAATACTGTATTGTTCTTTCTTACAAATGCATTCTATCTTAAGAATTTTATCTTATGGCTTTTATTTGGGACATATCTAGAGAATATTGCGGCTGGCATGGAAGCTAGTTATTAACTTATTGGAGCTTTTTTTTTTTTCAGAGTTGTAAGAGATTTTCTTAGCCTGTCTTAAATTAATGGAGTGTACTTGAAAGAAAATCACAGTTCTGTCTTTGTCTGCTGATGGAAAGACTCCCACAGGCTTCTGCAGAAGCTAGTCTGGGTGTAGAAATGAAAAAGATGTTGCTAATGCTATGGTAGACCTTACATATACGAAAAAGAAATTAAGAACTGTCTTTATAAAGGATATTTAATCAAGCCTAATTAAATTAATAGCCAGTGTATTCCTGATTAAATTTGGTCTAAACATAAGTAATATTACCAGTCAACAACATCCCAAACCAATTGTTTGTTGAGAGTTTGGTATTATTTTCAATCTCAGAACAATTGCACAATTTTCCAGTCTTTAGCAGAAAAAAGGGATGGAGGATGAAGACTTCCTTATGATTTTTTTCTACAAGACATAGTCTGTGAGGGAATTTTACAGTATCTTCTAAAAAAAAAAAAAAAAAAAAAAAAACCCCA
>NDXB01002945.1:305355-319333 GCA_002631895.1 Agapornis roseicollis
TGTATCTGTGATTCAGGGCTTTTCTGAAATTTAATAATAATAAATTACTAGACATATGTATCTGTAACTCGGCGCTCTCTCCTTACCCCATCTACAAGCATCACCTTGAGATCTTTTATCTTAAGCTAACAACTGTTGTGCCTTTAGCAGTCAACAGTCCCTGACAAATTCCTGGGGTTGGCCAAGAAGACAAAAAATCAGAACTCCTAGAAATATCCAATATTGTTCTGACTTTTGGTGTTATTGTCACTGAAATTGTTTGTTTCAAATTCTGGTTGGCATCTCTGGGAGCTTATGATCATATGACAGGATCAGCTTCCACATAAGTATTCTTTTAATTACAAAACCATCCAGTTTGCAATCAGTTTCACATTTTAAACCTCAAAACAAATATATAATGGTTGGACTTGATGATCTTAAACATCTTTTCTAACCTAGTTGATTCTATGATAAGCTCACTGATTATCACTTGCCATATGACTGTGTAGCAGCTTTTATAATTGCTTTGTGCCTGAACTTACTGTAGATAAAAAAGAAATAGAAAAATCTGCATATAATAGAAATGTTTCATTTTTAAGAACTCTGAGGTGAAAAATGTTATTTTAACCACTTTGCTTCAATATTTTACTATTTGAAAATAGAAATTGTAGGGACACTTTCATACTAGTGACTTTGAAATGTATAAAATCAATGCTTTCTCTGATTTCTGACTTTTATTAGCCTAAAAGTAGGAAAGAATAACATTTAAAAATACATACAACCTATTTTTGTCTTTGGGCTGTTAAGAAAGCTTTGCTTTGCTTTTGCCCAGAGACATGGTAAACAGTGAGGGATAGTCAAAGGGGGAAACCCATCTCTTCTATTGCCACTATGAGCTGTTATTTCTAATCCTTATTGTGTCTGAAGCTAAATCTGAGACATTCCAGAGCCTAGATACCACATGCAGTGAGGTCCAGTCAACAGTAGTCCGGAGCAAAAGACCTGGTGCCAGCAGTCAGGGACTGAGCAGGGAGTAGGAGCCCAGGGATCAGAGCTCTGCACCAAACAACATAGAGTGTAAAGTGCTGCCAAGGTACAGCAAAAGCCTCTCACTTTCACTTTGGTAAGAATTGCTGCAAGAGGCAGCAACCAAACCCATCTCACTGCGACCATGCAGTCATTCTCTCGCACTGTTTCCCCAGTAGCCAGGTACGGATAATGATGCTTTTCTATGCTCGAGCTCTGTGGCTGAAAATTTAAGTGACTTGTTAGTGATGTTTCTCAGCTTTTGGATCCTGCATAAATAATATCTTGATAATGGTTTGTTTTTTGCTTTGGTTTCTTTAAGCATTGTCAACTGTTGTTCTAAAGTGCATTAAAATGCAGAGGGAATATTTTTCAGTCACATAAAGCTCTGTTAGAGAGAGCTAATAGGAAGAAGCAAGCTTCAACAGATAGGCAGGCGGTCGTCTTGATGCTACATATGTTTTTACTTGTTGAAAGGCAAAAATATTCTTCATGCCAGAGGTGTCTAAAAACTCACTCGATAAACTGTCAGTCAGGACCTTTGTCATTTTGTTACTGTGTCTGATGTGGCTTTATTCACCTCTCCCTGCACTTGATTGTAGGGGAAGTCAAAAAATTCCTGGGTGTCTTTTTTATATTGTTTTATTTTATTTCCACAGAGCCTTAATCTGTTTTATATCTGTGTGTGACTGTAGAAAGGTAAGAAAGGGTGAAAATGGATCAATCCACAGTAAATCAGTGGGAGAGCTATTTAGTACTGTTGAAATAACTCCTGTCCTATTCTCAGACATCTCCACGCTACAACTTCAAAACCACTAGCAATCCTACAGAGTTTTTTAAGTGAAGTACTAATATATCCTCTTGGTACAATTTCTGAAACTACATATATGGGTTTGCTAGAAATATTTAGGAGAAATAGCTGGACCTTAGAAGAAAGCTGTCTTTTGTACTTAGTTTTTCTTATATGACCCAGCTTGTATTTATAGAATATTTTCATTCAGCTTTCCTCACTCTAACCCACATCTTTTCAATCTTTTGTATTTTGCATTTGCATCTTAAACATACTTTCAAACAAGATGTCAGAAATTACTGAAGGCAGAATTTTGTCAGTGCTAAGGACCTGATTCTGCACTTCTAATAGTCAGGAGTCTATTAATCAAAACTGTTAATAGGTGCCCCATTGCCTGGATGAAGATGCAGTCTAGCATCACCGCTCTGGGAGAAATGGTCAGGACTCCTGCCCTGCCATTTTATACTCCCATTTACATAGATAAAATATGAAGATTTGTGGTTGCCTCATTTTTATCCACAAATGTGTTTGCAGCCATCTTCAAATTACTGCTTTTGCAGCATTGCTAAATTCTACTATGAATAACCTCCTTTAGGATAAAGCTACTAGTACAACATGGCTTGATCCAACAGAACGTTCGTGAAACACTTTGTTACCACTGAGGCACTTAACTGAGCTCAGAGTAGATGAACAAATACCCCCAAAGTCACTGCTGTTATTAGATCATTGTCTGGCCACTGCATAGAGAATATGGACAGTCCTTGGGGGATTTTTTTTTCCCTTATTCTGTGTTTCAATCTATTGGCCTGAACATTTGATTCTAGTCTTGGACTGAACTGAACATTTCAATAACTTGTATTTTAATCAAAATCAGACATGTATGTGTATTCTCCTGCAACCAGCCCAGAATACTTTTCATTAGGGTGTTTTGAAATCATCACATTTAACAGGTGATGTGGTGCCTTCTGACATTTCAGACAATACTTGCCTTCATTACAACAAAACTATGTCACCATTGCTGTGCTCTAAACAGTATAGACTAATCAAGTAATATGTTGCTACAGAAAAGCTGTTAGGAGCACCAAGACTGTGAAGATAATAAATGTTCACATTTTGTTGAAGAAAATGTGCTCAATGAAAACCAATTCCCCCATGTCCTTCTCCTTCATAAGGGTTCACATTCTCCCTCAGTCCCTGAAGTTAATTCTCTTCTGAAGAACAGGCTGCTGAAAGTTGTTCATCCAAACCTAAGCACTTAAAATATGGTATATGCTTGAGTATGAAAATTGTGTCACTGTCTTCTTTGATGACCATAGCCATACATGTGTGACATGACAAGACAAAATAAGTTGCCTGTTTGAGCTATATTTGCTGCTACATGAGCAGCCTTTTTAGGAGAGGCTGACCTAACCCAATCAAGTAAAAGAATCAGCACCTGGTGTTAGCATTGCCCTTTCAGTATGATGCAGAAGCAAGTCTTGGGCTTTCAGAGGGAGAAGGCACTCAGGATACCTGGTTGGGACTCACCAGTCACGAGGCTGCAGCTTAATTAAGAAGTCTTATCCAAAGCAGTCTGAAGAGTATATCAGTATGATACGCTCTCTTTGGCTTCTCTGGTTAGAATATCAAAGTGTATTTTCTTGGTGAATGTGTTACATAGCCCAGGTTACTGTAAACCAACCCGAAAATACCTAAGACAAGACTGTGGAGTTGTTATCCCAGCAGGATAATCAAGAGTGAGGAAACCTCATTCCTTCTGCTCCAGCGCTCAATACCAAAGATGGATTCAGTGGGAGACAAAAGCAGTATAATATTTAAAATATCCTGGAGAAAGGGCCTTGCAAGTGATGGTGAGCCTGTGTACTGCTCCGTTCTTCCAGTATTTTCCCCTTTCAGCCAGTATTGGCTTGCCAGGGTATGTTTTAAGCCAGCTGTTCTTCATCCAGATTCCAGCCTCCCTTATGCACTAAGAGGTCTGGAAGACAGTGCTGGCTGTGCAGGATGAAAAGGATATGTCTTGGCGTATTGCTGGGCTATTAGTCCATATCACTGTACAGTGATCCCTGCAGATGGCAAATGATAAATAAACCAGACAGTAGTTAGCAAGTTAGCACAACCTGGGACTGTGCAGTAGCTAGGGAGGTACTTGGCACAAACCACAATTTCCTGAGGATGGACCAGGTTACCGTGGTCACAGAGCTTAAGTACTAACCTTCCAAACCTGCTGTTCCAAACCAAATACATTCTTTTCCTTATTTCTCAGATAAATAAATCATACAATTAGAAGAAAAATCAAGCTACGTATAAATTCCAAGAGCCAACCAAGTGGAAAAATCTGATGGAGAAAGCACATCTATTTGCTTTTCATTTTTAAGAGTAGCTGGATTCTCTGTCACAAATATAGTTAATCCGCAGGTCTTCAGCTTTCCAAAACAGAAATGTTGTGATGTGTTTGTCTTAAGATGATGTGGTAAAAAGATTTCTTTAGTTACCTGTACCTGCTGACGTCAAGCCATGCCATGGCAAGCTTTGCATGGTTCTGCAAAGGTTGCTGAGAATCTTCCTTTGCCACAAATCCACCCCACAACTGTATAGCAGGAGTGGAATGGAGACACACTGCTCCCCTTTCTAAGAGGAAAAAGTCTCTACATTGCAGACTGTGTATGCGAAGGTAGTAGAACAGACTGCCTATTGACATCTCTAACTGGCCTGCGACAGTAGAAGGCCTCTTTGAAGAGCTCTTTTCCTAGGTATGTCTTCTGGGGCTCTCTGCTTGATGCTTATCCCATAGGATGGGTGGTGGCATGAATGCCACAGGTTAGCTCTTGGATAACATATAGCTTGTGTCTAAGCCACTATTAGATTTAGAAAACAGAATCATTTCCTAAAGCCCAGAGGGAGCAGAAGGGGAAGCAAAAAAGAATGGTTCTTAAAAAGTCTTATGTTTCTCTTTGGAAGAAAATTACCATCATCTATCTTTCCTTTCTTGCAAGCTCCTGGAACCTACTAGTACTGCCCTGCTGCAGGATTTTCAAACTTCTATTTTGCTGAAGAATACCTCTCTGATGCAGGTGCCAGTGTCATTTATCAGAGAATGATGTCAACATTCCTGTGTCATACATGACAAATGACAGCAGAAAGGAGTGCCCCTTGAATTCTCCTACTTCCACAAGGTTCTTTCCTCTCTCCAGTTAAATGACATTTTATTTCCTACAGTGTTTCAGTTTAGACTTCTGTTGCCTCTAGAGAGGTACGTTCAAATTGACTCAGAATGAGTGATTAGTACCAGACACTGAGCTCCAAATTCAGTATTAGCGTAAGTACAGTCACACAGCGATGTACATAAACTTTGCTTTCATGCTTCTGGGGCAAATTCTGCTTCATCTTACACCTCAGAAATTGCCAGGGAGTTTTTCTTGGCAAAGCTGGATGAATTGAGGAGCATCTCCCTTATCCTCTGTTTCTAATGCTTTTAAAGAGATGACAGATTTGGAGTCAATGACAACCACTGTATTCAGAAGTGTTTGCTTTGCAAAACATTTGCCTGTTCCTGTACCAGTGGGCACTTGGCAGCAGAAATCCATGCTTCGACCCTGTTCAGTATGTGGGCCTGATTTGAAAGGTAATATAAAAATTGTGGGCATGGAGTAGCACACTCTGTAGGTACAGCAAAGCAAAGTAAAAGCTTGAACAGAAAACAGGGAGGACAGAGCACATATGTTGCTTTTAATCCTCTTTTTATTCTTCTTCTTTCTATTCTTGCTGGATGAAGGGATTTGGACTCTCCTCTCTTAAGCCATGCATGCACAAAAAGGACTTTATTTTTAACCCGTTTTAAAATACTTTCTTAGACTAGGCAGCTACAGTTTTAACATGTTAGCTGACTGTAATAACCCAGAGGAGAGAGCTTAGGGTTTATCTTGACTGGTAAATGCCTGTTAACTGCTACTGCTTGGACTTTGCTTTTTAAAGTATTAGTATGGACAGCATGTGTTTTTAAAACCACACACCTGTACTCCTAATGACAGAAAGGCCTTGGGGGAGGAAGTGATTCACAGAACCACTGCTCCCTGCCCTTTCCACCCACTCAGCATTTGATTATAGCGCACTTTCCCCTGTTCAAACATGTATGGGGATGCCAATCCTGTGATATTTTTTTTGGTACCAAGCTTGTAAGCTAACCAGAAGCATGGCTTGTCTTTGTCTAGAACACAGTGAAAGGGCTGGATTTCGTAAAAGCTCAGGATTCAGCAGCAGCCAGGTTTGACATGTGCTTAAATAGCATCCCTAGAAAATGACAGTTTTTCCCATCCTGTTCTTGCCTTGCACTGCATTAGTCCAAACACTAATTCAGATAAAGAAGAAATTATTTAGGGAAACTAATCCAACTGAAAAAAAAAAAAAAAAAAAAAAAAAAAAAAAAAAAAAAAAAAAAAAAAAACTAATTTTAGCTGTATCTCCTGGTTATTATACTGATAACAGGTAGGCTGGGCAGATATGCACAGGCTATGCATGAACACATCGGATAGCAGCTTGNAAAAAAAAAGAGAAAAAAAAAACTAAACCATAAATAACTTGATTTTTCAGTAATACTGTCATTTAGCTGTGATATTTCGCACCTTCTGTCTAAAATCAATAGAAACAGCAAAGCTGCTTGTGGACTTTGAGGAGTTTCTGAATCTTTTCTGGGAACAGATCTGATTTTTTATTATTATTATTGTTCAGTTACTTTACAGTTGTTCCAAAAAGAATAATGAGACTTGTTCCCAGTGTCTGAGGGAGATTTGGGGGTAGGATAGTAACAGCAGTAATTTAGCTGAAGCAAATTCATTATATGCTCAATTTAAAATTTAAGCACAAGTTTGCACTAAAAAAAAAAATCCTAAGGTGACTTCAACAGGCAAATGACACTTGCACAATCACTTTTACTGAAAAAGAACAGGCAAACTGGGAGTAGAGCAGCCCTCCCTGTTGCTCCTGGTGAGGGTAGAAGGATCACTCACTCATGGATACAGAAATGACTCAGATGTTTTCATTCATTTATGTTTTCAAAGGTTTCTTCAGAGGGAATAGATTTAGCAACATACCTCACCTTTCTTTTTAATATGAGAACTGGACTTTTTTTCTGTACACTTCTAGTTTTTCCCCAAAGCAGGGGTCTGTTAGCTCCAGGCTCCACCAGTCCCAAGGGCTGTGATCTTATCTTAGACTGCCAGAGATCACTATACACATCACTGTCATGTTGCTATGTTGTTGGTGGGGCATTTTTCCTTCTGTTTCATTTTATTTGTTTTTTACAAGGGGAGGAAGAAGGGGAGGGGGAAAGTAGTAGATATTTTCTAGCCGTTAGACATGTAATCTCAGACAAAAGGCCTCAATTTCTCTTACTCTTCCCTTCCAGCTCTACCAGATGAAGTACTATTTTTCACAGGATGAATTGCTGGGATTCCTACTTATGCAAACTAAGAGCAGCAGCTGAGTCTTCCAGTCTGTAACTGTCTTAACTCAGTACCAACATTAATATTCTTAATGGTAAAGCTTTCATTTGGTTTCTGTTCCATAGTCTGAGATATATTCCTCATTCTCCAGTTACTGATATATTTCTGATGTGCCCAGCAGGTAACTTCTAAGAGTCACGTTAGGTCAAGCTTTCTTTAAAAGAAGGAGGAACTGTGAAGGGGATAAAGGATGAAAACTGTTAGTCTCTTATGCCTTGCAGTCTTAGTTTTAGTCAGTATTTCTGAGTGTTTTCTAGGGGGGCTGGTAGTAGTTTCTTTATTAAAGCCTGTTTACCAAAACTGCCACTAGATTCAGTTATGTGGCTCAACTCAAAAATGACACGGAATTCTTATAACTAATCTGTCCTAGCCATTCAGAGTATGTATTATCTAGATTCTTTAGGACAGCTTTTCATCACTGCTGAAGCTCATCTGGAACCAAAACTCTTTTGTTGAAGGAGGCATATGGTATTGCTGGTGAAGACAGTAACAATAGTGAGGAAGTAGTCAATTATCCTCTGGTTTATGTGCTGTATATCAGAATTTTCCTACAGCCAAGAAATACCTTGGATACACAGGCAGAAGTTTGCAGGTGTAAGGTGATGGAAACAGCCCAGAGGGATTTTGGTTGTGTAGTACCTCATAGGATTGGAGTGAGCACACAACTGCATCGCAGTGTTGCCCTGGAATACCATTTTTGACAGTTCTTTCTGACTTACAGTGTCCTCTGGCTGGACATCTGAATTACCTAGAAGGTTTTCCACCAACACAGTCTTGGTACATGACCTGTAATGTAGCTTTAGTATGGGAGTTATAATTTGCTTATCAGCGTCATGAAGCTCAAGTGCCACAGATTGGCCATCCCCATACTGGAGGGCAGGATTTACTTTCTTACGTTGTTCTGTACGTATCAGCAGTGTATCACCTTATGTCACCTATATCACTTGTGTATCAGGCTATGCCTGAGCATGTCTTCCTGCTGAAATGAGAGTGCAGAGGGTTTCAGCCAAGTCAGCTGATTTGAAGCAACTTGAAGTAGGAGTCACAGCAGCCAGCATACTGAGTAAGAAAAAATTAAGAGGTGCTAGAGAGGGCCCAATTGGCGTTGTGCCCTTCCTGGGAGTCTGTGTGCCTAATGGAGTTCCTAATTCAGAGCAGGATTTAAATCTCATGACCTTGAGACCCAAAGTATCAGAGCAAGGTCAACCCTCCATGAAATCCAGCCTCAAGAGGAGACAGATACCTGTCCAGTCTTGTATGAAGTACACTGACCATTTGAGTACTCTTTTGAAGTGAGATGTGGCATCTGCTTGGCTGGAGGGGTTCAAATTCACATCAGGAATGTTCTAACTAGCAGTTATGCCTTATTTTGGTGTGAGTAGCATGTTGCTCTTTGTTTGTGTTTAGGGAAGGGAGTCAAAGACAAAGAATGGGTCATCTCAATTTAGCCTGTATTGGTGGTAAATTCCTTTGGCTCTTCAGTCTGATTTTGTGGTCTTAATCTGATATTTGCAATATAGAAAAATAACTGAGTTTTTTAACATAAATTAAACTTCCAGCAGTAAGAAGCCATGACTACAGAGGTCTGTTTTCTTACCTGTACCCCCACCAAGGCATGATTGCATCTCTAGCCCCTAACTCATAGCCAAAATCTATGATGAAATATTGCAGGTGTAGCTATGATGATGTCAGTGTATTTCTCAGGATGGAATGAGATTTGTGGATGTCAGTACCGTCTGTTCTTCACACACTTTTTATGAGTACCTAGAGGCTTCATCTGAGAAGAGGGCCTTGACATGTTAGACAAAAGAAGTAACTAGAGGTTGGCTCCTTATATGAAGGACTGGTACTCTAAAAAAGCAAGACAGGCATAACGAAGAAGAGAAACAGAACAGTGGAATGATTTATCCAGGGTCATGGGGCAGGTCAGTGGCAAAGCTAAGATCAGAGTCTGTATCTCTTGGTTTCTGCCAAGCCATCACGTAGAACATGTCCACACGAAAGGAATGTTTTAGATATACACGTGGAAATTGCAGTTCACTAGTATTGGAAATATTTCCATTTAGAACAGGAATGTTAAAGATTAACCTTAATAGCCCTTTCTTTCTGCTGTCATTTGGTTCCTCAGTATGTTTGAAAACTTTGTACAATCCACCAGCTCTTCATGTTGGGGCTTTGCTCTGCTTGTTAATGATACAGGGGTTTCCACAGGATAGCAACTTCTTATGATAGCAACCTTTTATTTGCTCACATCTTCAGTGAGATGAAAGATAATGGGAGAAAGTCAGATATGTTTAAAATATACTTAGTTTTAACAGCACTGAGACACTTAACTTGTCAGCAATCCAATTATTAATCAGATTAATGGACTTTTATAAATCCACTGCTTCCTTAGGACTATTGCCTGGTTTATGTTTCATGCATACAGAATAAGGTTTCTCAGGAGCTCTGAGAGCTTCAATATGAAAACTAAAACTGAGGAGTAATCCTTAGCTTACTCTGCTACCACACCTTGCATGCAAGAGTGCTGATCAGTGGCTGTATAGGAGTATCATTTAATTAGGTTTTTTTCACTTCTGAGCTTAATGCTATTGAAGGAAATCCATCAGCATTTAATTAAAGACTAAATACATTCAGTCTTTCTACCCACTTAGAAATATATTTGATACCTAGACAGCCAAAAAGGATACAAGTGGTAACAACATTAGAGAAGGTTTTGTAAGAGAATGGGAATCTAATTTGTATCTGGAAATTAAATTTATATCTGAGATTTTAAAAACCATTTAAAAGATTTTGAACCCCCATCTGCATTAGGAAGTAATGGGAATAAGTCATCCAGTCAGGTCTTTAGCTTTCTAGGGGAAAGAATATTTTCAAAAGTATTTTTGATTTTTCTGGTTTTAGTCCCAGGATGCTCCAAGCCCCTGGAACACATTGCAATGAAAGAAAAGCACCTCATACTGCAACATTTTCCTATAGGCCCATTTCTGACTGAGCAAGGTATTCTGTGTGCAAGGTCTAATTCTGATATTCTACTTCATAAACTTGGACATTTAAAATTCATTTTGTAAAACGAATTTTCAAAAGGAAATAAAGTGACTTCTGACTTC
Source organism: Agapornis roseicollis (assembly GCA_002631895.1). Classification (NCBI taxonomy): domain Eukaryota; kingdom Metazoa; phylum Chordata; class Aves; order Psittaciformes; family Psittacidae; genus Agapornis; species Agapornis roseicollis. The sequence continues at coordinate 315,759 of NDXB01002945.1, forward strand.
CTCAGGTGAAAGAATGAATTATTTTCAGTTAATTTTAGATCAAGTCTGGAGATCAGTGTGTTTGGAATAGAAGTCACTAATGTCAAAGTCATGATAGCATTTTCCCCTTGAGTGGGGATCATGAACAAATGAAATTATCAGGGGCTTTAATATTGATTTAAGAGGGTGCAGTCAGGGGCTCTAAGGACTGCTTAATGTTAAGCACACGTATAAGTACTCTCCAGAAGAATTCTTTTTTTCTTCTTTTTTTTTTTTTCTTTTTTGTACCAGACACTAGGGAAGTAAAAAGGAAAATCACACTTGTATCTGTGTAAGAATTCACTTTTTAGGTTATAAAAGCAAAGAACTATGAAATATCTAACTGCTGAAAGAACACTGAAGGGAAGAAAATGGTAAAGTTTATTCTGTAATCTTCTCAACTTATCAATTTAAATTTAATTATAGCTTGGATTTTACTTCAGCGTTGTACTACTGAAACCTGCTTACATACTTTTATGCATTTGTCTTGTTCAATGTTTCATATAGTTGGGTTTGTTACCTGAAGTGCAGGCTTGCTTTCCTACTGAAGGAGAGCTCATGGGAGCTTTTAGAGCAGAAATCACAAACTGACTTCTTTTAAGTAGCCATTAAGCTTTTTCTTTCTTAGATGAAGTAAACAAGTATTGTACCCAAAAATGCAAAGTCTTTGTCAAGTTTGTGTGTGTGTCTTTAATCAAGATCTATATTTCCTCTGGCATGATTTATTGGTTTCCTTTGTAGTTTTGTCACAGAGTTTACTTGCTATTTCAGTCTGAAATAGCCATTAAATCATTTTTTTTTTTTTTTTCTTCTCCTTCTTCTTTCCTTCTCTTGGCAAGAAGTAAATCTGTACTATTTGCTGATTTGTTTATTACTGTCTGGAAACATAATCCTGCTCAGTCAGAGACTTTAAATATGTCAGATCATTTTAAAGCTACATCCTAGTTATATGGGTGATGTTATATGTGTTCAGAGAAATTCATTTCAAGTACTACAAATGAGTCCTTTAGTAATACCCAGGAGTCATAATGTGTGTGACACAATGAACCCTCCTAAATTACAGCCTACAATTAATTATATCAGTTATTGCTACATTCCAGTCCCTGAAACAATTTGCTTAAAGCAGTCGTTACCTGTAATGAAAAGATGCATAGTTGACTGTCGACAACCTTTTTCCTTCTCCGCAGCTTATCATATGGACAGTCTGTGCCCAAGTGTTCAGACTCCCTGCATCTGTGTCTCCAGTGAGACCAGCTATCTATCACAAGGGAGGTAGCTTACGACATCTAGAAAGTACAGTGGTTGCCTTGGGAAGGGACAGTTGCCCCATGGAATGAAACATTTAGAAGGTTTTGATGATCTCTTTCTGTTTTCATTGTCATTTACATAATTATTCTTCAGCTTCTTCTCCATGTAGTATCCTTTTGTTTACTCTCAATATCTTTAATTTTGTTTAGGTGATCAGTAATTGATTTTAATTGTTACTATGTATTTTAAATTGCATAAGGGAAGACATTTGCACTTGCTCCCTAGTCTTTGTGTTCTCTCCTGCTCATGCAGCAAAAAAAATTGTGAGCTGGGTTGACGCTTCTGACCAAAAGGCACGTGAACCTCTGTGGGGAAAAGCTGTTCTGGACTCTGTGCCTGAGCAAACTACTATATTTTGCTGAGAATAGATAACAACAGGAGATTGCTTATTTATTTAGATTTAGGTCACGTAACTTGCTTTTTCACTGTAGTGATCGGTACAAATCTAAGCTGGTACAAACTGCGTGTGAATTAGTTGATAATGTAGAACTGGAAAGGGAAGGGAAGAAGAGTTTTTCCACAAATAGATTCTACCAAGGAAGGATAAAAAAAAACCCTCACAATAACAAATTATGAAAAATAATACATACATGTTTTGAAATACATCTAAAATGACAACAAAAAGAGTCTTCTTTACTTGTTTTTTACTGGATGTTTTTCTAAACTTCAGGTCCCGCATTCTGTGCTGAACCTGTTTGTTTATGACATCCCTCTCTCTGTAGGCACAGAGGATCAACTTCAATCAAATCTGCATGACTTTAGAGCTTGGATCAGGAAAATGGTGTTAGCGATACCCATCCATGAAGCCAGCTGCTCTGGAGGCACTCCAGTGACCAGCTGCTGTGGGACGCTGCTGCACTCTTCTAAAGCTAGATGGGTTGGAAATTGCTTTTTGTTTTGAAGCACCCCTCTACCTTCTACCAAACTGCGATCCTGTCTAGTGCTATTCTGCCAGGTAGTTTGGTCTTAAATCAGATATACTAGGATCAAAACAATAAACAATGAATATCTGATAGTGGAGGGTCTTGCTTGCTTACCTGGTATATTGCTCTGCATGCTGAAGAAACCCTCGCAGGAATCCTCAGTCACTGTTATGGTTGTGGCCAGTGCTTTGGGAGCCTCTTGGTTTAAAATTGAAATGTTCTCACGGAATTTCCACCATCCGGAAATTGTGAAATAGGCTTTATTCTTGTTGTGGGCTTTCTTGCTCTTGCCTCATGCACATATATCTGTGTCATGAACATACCGTAACACAAACTACATACCACATTTTCATAATAAGCCCCATGAGCTTAGTTCTGACTGGTTTAAATCTGCCCTGCACAACTGCTCAGGCTCCCGAACTCTGGACCCCAAAGTTATCTGAAAACCACCTTTGCACTCACCCACCTCCTAATCACAGACCTCTGGGTCTCACTTCTTTCCTGCAGCTGCATATAAGGGGTGCTCATTGCGCTCATTTTGCTTAAGGAATGCTTTTTGCATGGAGGACACATCCTTTTCTCCTCTTTCTTTTAATGTGATCCTTTTCACTCATTTGTAGACATTTCTTCTTGTTGTTTTTTATTTAATGACACCTTTCTGTCACTGTGCTCAGCACAATGCATCAGGAGGGGAGGGGTAGAAGGCACATCTAAAAAAATAGTGATTTTAAAAATTTTTTTCTTTATGTAACTTCCAAAACTGCTATTTTTTACAGGCCATCCCATGGCCAACCTCTAAATTTTGTCAGATAGAAACTTCCTTGCTTTAAAATGCTTTACTAATGGGAGTTCTGTTCTTGTTGCTAGAAGAAGTCATGAATCCCCTTGGATAATTTAACCATGATCTTATGATTCTGTTCAAAATTTACTCTGCAAGCAACCATGGCTTCAGGTTTTTTTGATTTGTAGAGAAAAGATTTTGTGTGAGTAAAAAAGGGCTTTACCTGTTACTACTTGGCACACAAATTGTTTTGCTGGGCAAACACTGCTGAATGTTACATCCAAGTAGCTGAAGCAGTATCATTGCACTGCTTTGTTTCTTTTTTCCAATAGCTTTTGTAAAATAACTAGCAAAGATCTTGCAATATTTAATGAAGCTGACAGGCAGGGAAAGGTCAAAAACAAGCAGGAGACCTGTTCTGACTCATTCCTCCTGGACTTATAACTTGTTTCTTACAGACCAAACAGTACTTTATTAAAAAAAAAAAAAAAAAAAAAAAAAAAAAAAAAAAAAAAAAAAAAAAAATAAAAGATAAAAGGGCAAAA
>NDXB01002945.1:323788-344739 GCA_002631895.1 Agapornis roseicollis
TTTTTTTAATATTCCTGAAAGTTCTTAAGCCAACATTGTATGGTTTTCCACCTTATTTCCTTTTGTTCCTATTTAAACATCTGTCTGAAGTAGTGTATCACATACTAATTTGTTCAGAGCTTTCTTTTTTTTCTTTTTGGCATGGCTGGGTGTGATTACAGTCTTCCACTTCATTTTCATTAATTTGCTTCATTTATTTGCTTTTGATCTTTTATTGGTCCTTATACTGTCTGCGTGTATGAGAGCGAGCAAACACACGTGTGCATGCTAACAGGAAAAATCTCTGCCTTTATTTCTTTTCAGAGACTCTCAATAAACTATGCAGAGCTGATTACTGGGATCTTGGGTTACATCTAATGCTTATAGGTGAGCCCCAATTCTCAGCACCACGTGGCATCAGCAAAAAGCATCAGCAGCCTGCTCCCACCGCTCCCCACTGGTCACCCACCAGCCTTCATGCAGACGTGAACCAAAGGGGAGATCAATACATTATCAGGAGGGTGGAATAGAAATCCATGGAGCACAACCTTGAACTCTGAGTTTACAGGACAGCATAAGTCTGTCCCAGTTTTAACTATTTAGAAGGGAGAACTTAGAACTGTCCTACAGGAATAATTGAGCACTGAGTGGTTCCATAGGTGTTTATATACTGTAAACAAAAAGTTATGCAGTTTTGACAGGAGCTTCATTTAAGCAATTGATCTTGACAAGATATGATAGGTAAAAGAAACTTTAATAACTGCAGCCAAATGAACTAGAAATGTTTTAGTAGAAAAGTGTATCACCTAGTTTAGCAGGGGGTTGGTTGCTCTCAGTTGGACTTGATTTTTGATATAATTAATATTATGACTTTGAATATTACCTAATAAACTAATTGTAATTCCTTTGATAAAAAGAACATGGGGCTCAGAAACATACTGTTTTTCACTGAAGCTACTTCTATTTTAAATTGGTATTTTACTGTGGTTTGCCAAAAGTGAAATGTGGAGTCTCTTTGTTTTGCTTTACTTCCACTTGGACCCAAATGCAAAACCCCCTCCTCTGCCTGCTTGGAGGCAGTAAAAGAGGGTGAAGCCACAGTGCTTTGATCCAAACCAGCCTGGCCCTGTGGCTGGAGTCACTCTCAGGCACTGCAACTGTATGGTCTGAAACAACCTCCCTCTTTTCGCTGTCACACCCAGCCATACTTTAGGCTTTCTTCAGGATAAGAATAGGCCAGATCATAAGTCTAAGTGCTGGAAAGCTCAGGGTGAGACAGCTTGCTGGCCTCAGAATATCAAGAGGATGGTGGCTGTGGTCAGGGATCATGCTCAAGCAGGACTCCTTCTGGCATGGGACAGGAGCTGTGTACTCAAAAAAACCTGCTTGGAAGCAGTACTTCTGTGTGCTATGTTTCTGCTACTCCAACTTGCAGGTATGCAGAGCTGGTTGTTGTGGTAAGGGCCTATTGTCCAGCTTTTCACATCAGCAGTTGTTTAGTGTTTCTCCAGGAGCAGCAGTTCAAGCATTTCCTGTAACACTCTCTTGATGTTGTGGAATCCTCAGCCTACAGGAAGAGCTTTAAATGCATATATTACAAATTTAAATAAATATGCAAGTAGTACTTTTCAGGGTCACTGCTGGCAGTAACACTGATCTGAGATTACTGCAGGCTCTGGATAAGTCACAGTGAGACGAAGGCACAGCCCTGAGCATTGTCCAGGACACAGGAGCTGCCCAGTCACCATGGTTTGGCTCTGAAGTGCCCTGCTTGTCTTCTGCACAGGGACATATCTATTTGCTTCTCTTGCATTAGGTTGTCTTCACTCCTGATACCATAAGCACAGTAACACAATGGTGACAGAAGATGTGTTTCACCTTTCCTTTCATTCTTTATTCCCCCTATCATAGAGTGTGTTGATACATATGTTTTGCCTAGATCGTTTCCTGTAATGTTGGAGGGTAAAGCTCTCCATCACATGTCATCATTGTCTATAATTACTGTTCTGTCATTGTCCTGGAGAAGAGCTGCTTCTGTCACCCCATCATCAGCTTTCTTGTCATCTTTTTGAAGCTTCACTTTCTCTTGTAGGTAACCAAGAACAGACTGATGATAAACCCTGTGATGTTTTTTGATCTTTCCCCTCATACCCTTGGATCTTACTCACCAATCTTCCTTGCCTTTCTGTCATTGCTAATAAATTTTCTTTCAGTTAATGTTATCTGTATGTTAATGTCCCTACAGGAAAAGATAATGCAGTAGCAAATACCAATCCTAGAGTCAAAAGGCATCACCTTGATTTGGCCAGTGTTAGTATTTTTAGCAATGACAGTCTATGCAAGTTTTCTAGGTATACATCTTCCCACAAAAAAAACATGTTTAATGGGCAGTTAAATGGAATAACAAATTAGATGTTGTTCTTCTTTAGTTTCTCAAATAATTTTTATTGTTCTATGCTGCAGATGGATTAATGCATCAAAAATGCTCTATGTAACTATGGTCAATAAGATGCATTCCTGTCCTGCTTTGTTCTTGTTTCTCATGCAGTGTTTTATAATAGTCCCTATTATTCCTTTTTCTTGACATATTTTATATAAATATTATAGAAATATGTTTGATTTGTACCATCTCATCTAGAACCTTTTAAAATTCCTTCTTAAACTAAAAGCATACCACTGCTTGAAGAAAAATAAGCACAGTACCCTTATCACTCTGGTACTGTTTTCTTCTAAAATATCTCCCATTTGGAAGTCTTTACTGTAATAACTGGGATATGAGCACAAAGGCTGGAATTTTCCCAAATAAGAAAGCTTTAAGCCATAATTTCTTAGTACAAAAGCTTCTTTTTTGTTAAATTATATATAAGTATTTTCAGCAGGACCTCCTATGCACAAGTATGCAGTGAGCACTCCCTTTTGCAATATCAGCTGAAAAGTATACCTTCTACACATTATATTAATGTCTCTGTTACAAACAAATCCTGCCTTTTTTTTTAATCCTTTTTTTCAGGGGGTGAGCCAAAGGTATATGTAGTCAGAGATACATGCCCTAAATGTGTATCTGCTTTTTATTTTCAGGATCATCACTTTTTTGTCTCACTTACCTCTTGTAATGCTGTGCAGGAATGCAAACCGTGTATTGCAGTTTGGATAACAGCACAGGTTGGACATGAATGCATCTCACAATCTGTAGATTTCCCATATAAATGGGGACTTGCATTTCCTTTAAATCTATGGGGCTGCCAACTTTGCAGACTTGGGGTCTATCTTTTTTTGCCCCCTTCTTCATCTTTACGTCCATATTAAATACGAAATCCATCCCATTCTTCAAGGAAAAGCTGCTGATGTAATGTGTCATTAACAGCTACAGCTGAGATTTTTCAGACAAGATTTCAGTGCAATTTGAGTGCCTAACTGCCCTAAATTCTTTTGGAAATCCCACTCTAATAACCCAGTGGGGGTGTAAGGTACAAAACCTGCCTTTTGTGAAATAATTTTCCTTTTCATTTTGCACCTCTCACCTAGGCCTGCCAGGACACAATGTCTCAAGCAAACAAGAAATGGCATTTCCAGCCCCCCGCTCACAAAGGAACACATTTCTTCACCACCCCCAGCAGCACTGGTGACCACTAGCTCCGGAAGAAGAAATCTGATGATCACACTACTGCTCCGGTCAGTAGCAAGTTATGCTGCCTACGTTTTCTTTTGAGCTCTCTAAAATATGTTTTGCCTTACCACTGGCAGTATTTGTAAAACACCGATGAGACTGCAATTACTAAGCACTTTATAGCTCTAGTCTGTATAAGTTAGGTGGGTTTTTCTGTGAGTTTCCCATGAAATTTTTGTAAAGGGTGTGTAAGAAATGCCTGATCCAATGAAGAAAATACCAACTGATATATTTGCTTTTCAGCATATATACAGAGTTTAATTTAGCATGGAGAAGCAACTGAGAATCAAGTATTGTTATGGTAAAACACTTCCTTTCATCTGGAGTTATATGTGATCCCATAATAAATCCAAATGTGCATGATTGTTTGTTAGAAAGTGAAAATTTTAATTAACACTGTGGCTAGTACTGAGTTTCAGTCTCTGCCATTATCTCAGTATATTGGGTTTTGTGTAATGTGAGCATTCAGAAGCAAAACCTGCATGAAATCTTCCAACTATGAATGCCTTTTGCCTATAAGCATTTGGTGTGAATCTCTGAAAACTTGGTAAGTCCCCAGGGGGATAAGAATTCACAGATCTAACTAACCCTGAGGGTCATGTTATCACACAGATTAACTATTCTCAACCAATTTCTGAAATTCATTAGGCAGTTAAGGCTTTCTATCAACATTAGTAATGTGTACTTTCTTTTTCTACCTATTTGTCCTTAAATACGTTTATTAGGTCCCTGACACACAGTGGCCCTCCTTCCTCTTATTAATCAGCTTCTCACATGTCCCTGAAGAAGCATCTCAATTTCACATGTTCAGCTAATTATTCTTCTAATTATTCCTTTTCTAAAGGAGTCAGTACACAGCACCACGCGTTTTAATACACAGTCCTCTTTCACAATACTGTGTTCAGAGAAATAGGGTCAACTATTTCTTCAACCTGATAAAGCTTTATGTTTTGTAGAATAAAAGGTGTAATGTTTCCCAGAAATCAACAATGCCAGTGATTGATTGTATTATAGAATTAACTTAATAAACCCAGGATTCTGTAGGAAGTCACCAAAAGTCAAATTCATCAGAACAAGGATGTTTATATCCAAGTCTCAGATGAGGCCTTTCCTGCTAAAATTGATGTACACCATGGACAATGGTTGCATATGAAGGTGGCCATCACATTTGGGGTGAACCCCATAGCTATGTATTTGTATTATGAAAGTAAAGCCTCATGAAAGAGTTCCTTATGAGCCAAAGAATGGAGGAGGCTCCCTGTGTCATTAAGTCGCATCACCTGTTAATGCAGACACTATATCATTTAATGTCCAAAATGAATTTATCAAGTTGATCTGAAAGCAAATAAGAGTTTTATTTAGAGTTCGTGGGATTTGGGTTGTTTTGGGGAGTTTCTTGTTTTTTGTTTGGTTTTTTGTTGTTTGTTTTTGGGTTGTGGGTTGTTTTTTTTTTTTTGTGGTTGGTTGGTTAGTTTGGGAACTTGTTCTGTCACAAAACCTCTCTATTCTGATGGTTTAGGACTTTCTTTAGGTTTCCAGGTATATCTGGTTTGCTTACATCCACTTCGCCTTATGCCAACACTGTCCTATAATTTCTGGCCCGTAAACAGAAATACCAACTGCAGGATAAACTTAATTTACTGGCTCTGTGGTAAGGAACAGGTTGAAATGCCTGTGGGTATGAAGAGTTTGAAGGTGCCTGGGAGGATGGGCCAGGCCATCCTTACTCTTATACCTATAAAAACATCTCTGAAGGAAAGTTACAAGCTGCCCCAAGCAGCTAGAGCATATTTTTCTCTTCCAGAAAGCTTCTGCAAAATGATAGTCTGCTCTTACACCAAACCATTTAATAAGTTTAATTAAATGAAAGCTTATGATAATTAAACCAAAAGCCTAAGGGCTCTGTTCTGTGAGGACTTACTTCTTGCATAAGACCAATTTCCATATAATTTAGACAACAAAATAGCGGAACAGTGCTCTGCCATCTAATTTATATGAAATTGGTATTCTCCAACCCAGATTTATATTGCACTGTAAATACACTTCTTGCATCTCAGCAGAAGTGAGATAGCTCTTGTACAAGTATTGAAGCAGGAAAGAAACAAAAGATTTTTAAAAGAGAACCCCCCTTTAAAAAGAAAAAAAAAATAATGCACAAATTAAACTGTGATATGATAAAGTGCATGAGGATCAAATATACTTAAACAAATTCTCTAACATAGCTGGTACTTGTACATTCTTCTTTCATAGCAAATTTGCATATTTACTACTTCTGGGTGTTTTCTTGAGGTAATGTTTGTGATCAGTGCTAGAAAAAAAAACCCACGCTCCATATTTTGGAATTCCTTGTTGTCTCCCTGAGTGTCCCAAAGGAACGGTACTGTGCATTATCTCCTCTGCCACCTGTATTTTTATTGCACTTCAAAACAAAGCTCCAGTACTACAAGGAATCGATGGGGTCTGATTCTTCACTACCTTACTCCAACATTGCACAGCGCACAGCAGACAAAGCCATTCTTCTTGCTTACAGCTGAACTGCTGGGGAAGGTCCCCAGCCCTCCCCACCAGTGTGGTAGAATAGTGGTTTTTGGTCTTCTCCCAGGACTCTATTGCAGACACAGGCACTAGAAACACAGGTAATCCACATAGAGGGGGAACATGGACCTTTTCTGTTCTCCTCTGCTCCTTTGTGCAGCACAACTCATAACTGAGACCTTGGTATTTGGTGGCTTTACTGCTGAAGCTGCTGGTTTAGGTGTTTGGGTTGGGGTTTTAATATTATTTTTAAAGAGGCTCAAATTGATAATCTTCCCTTACAGAGGAAGGTTCATTTTGTGCCAATTCTTCCAAAGGAAAACAGTAGTCCCATATTGAGGGAATCTATAGGTCTGATAGCTGTAGAAAAGGGGAAAGCAAATGCTTCTGTGCACAGCTACTCCCTATTAGATGCTAGTGATTAATTGCTCAGGGTTAGAAGATAACCAGGTCAGAGCCTTATGAGATATACGCTTCCCACTGACACTCAAAGAGTAGACACCCATATCTAAAGTCTATTTGTAAAAGTAATAGGGAGACATCATCTCTTGTAAAGTAAATGAATTTATCATTATAGTTTATGTGCCCATCCTTCTATTTCTAAACCTTCAAGACACTGGCTGTCACAACACTGACCTGATGTTTCAGTTGTGCTACAGTGTAAATAAAAAGCCTGAAGGTTAAGACTCAGCTAAGATGAGCTAGAATTATTCCTTGTAAGACAACACATCTGGAAGATCTCACCCTGTTGATGACTGCCATACCTATCAGTAGGCTTCAACTAAAGCTCACAGAGCAGCGTTGCATCCTGATGGTCATTTTTTGACAGCACTGAATGAGGAAACCCATTTTTTTTTTTATGATCTTCAAAAGTGACTTACAAAATAGCCAAAGTATTCAAAATCTATGACCTTTTCCTCTATGTAGAGACTTTGGCACAGTGATCTATGTCTCTGTGGCCTTAAGGCCAGATTACTACAACACACTCCTCAAACCACCTGCAGCCTGGAGCTGCTGGAGAGGAGAAGCATGACTGCTCAAGGGCCCTCACCTGGGGAAGCTGGCGAATCCTGCGCTCTGCAAACCGCATTAGCAAGTATGATTCCAAGTCTATTTAATTATTGGTGTTTAAAGTCTGAAACTGTAGAAAACCAGACACTGAGGAACTCATGTGCCATGTCACACCATGGTGGTTTTCAGGGGAGATGCGCATGGCAATTACTTATAGCTACAAGCTACAATGAATGTATGTGAAACTGTCCTCTACAGAGGGATGAGGGTCCCACTCATCTTGGGGGTACCTGGAGGTAGTCCAAAGATGTATCTCCTCCTACAGGAACTGTGTAGGCTTGGGGATCCAGGTGCCTAGCTGTACAGGGCAGCAAGGATAGAACTGGAAATGCAGGTTGTGCTACCCAGACAGCTGTTCTCCATCTCCTCCCCAAAAAAGGCAAGCTCAGCATGTGGCTTGGAGTGTGATGTCTGGTTTGTAGGCTGCCAGATGACCCTTTGAAGCAGCTATGACAAGCTTGAAGCTCAAAATGTAAGTGTGCTGTTTGGGGTTTATGTTGATTTTAAAATAAATAGAAATTTTTCAAGGCAGAAAATTTCTGTGTTCATTTCCCTAAATCATCTCACTAGCAAGGCATGATCATTTCCCATTGCATGTTTCCTAGGGTTATATCAGAAAGTACCGACAGTATAAACACTGGAGATTTTCAGAGGCGTTAACTGCCCACCTAGTTTAGTGTATCACCTAGTTTAGCAGTGGGTTGGTTGCTCTCAGTTGGACTTAATTTGAGATATAATTAATACTATGACTTTGAATAACACCTAATAAACTAATTGTTAATTTCTGTCATAAAAAAGAACACAGGGCTCAGAAACATGCTGTTGTTCACTGCTTCTTAATATTAATAGCAAGTTTGTCTTTTCTTAACTTGACTTTAAAGTTTTTCAGATTAGAATTGTTCTTGGAGTAAACCAGCATATTAGAACTTAAACCTATTTTAAGGTTTTGTATGCAAACCTGAACCTAGGTCTGTACCCTGTAAGTCCTCTTCTCTTTATTATAAAAAAAGAATGAGAGCACACCATATCCAGCTGCACACTGAAATGAATCAGATGCCCCCAGGCTCCTGGAGAGTTTCAAACAATAGATCCAGTTTGGGCAGATTTGGAATTCATCCTGGTAATGAAATGAGTTCTAGGAAAAAATAAGACGATCTCAGGTTGGGGGAAGGTACAGGGGAATAGGAAGGAATCCTCAGCAGTGTTGAGGCTGGGGAAGAAATTTTGATATGCAGAAGGGAGCTAGAGGAGGATGACATGAAGACTGGAGTGGTGGTATTCCTGCCATGGTACCTACTGCAACTCCACTGAGCCCAGTTCCCATTAAATTTGTTTGCCAAGACCTCTGTATGCAGTGCTGAATGCTACAGAAGCAGCATTCAATCTTCTGCATCCATCATGAGAAGTATCAGTATTAAGTTACTGTAAGCACCTTCTGTAGGGGTCTGAGCTGGGTTTTCAGGCTTTTGAATAGATTAAAGATGAAAATGAACTTTCTGTTGCAAAATATGTAAGCCCTAGTTTTCAGAAAACACAAAGCTCTTATGTTCCATGCTGCTATAAAAGTCCTTCTAGGATCCTCATAAATCACATAGAGAGCAAAAAAAAGATATTTGCACCTCAAAGAAGAAACTTTAATATTCCTACCATGTTTTGCCTATGTTGGAATGTCCACATTTCAGGCCAGACTCAGGCCCTGTGTGTTTATAACTCTCAAGGGCACCAACAATATCTCCTCCTTCTTACATCAAGTCTGAATTTGACCCATAGCATTTGTTAAATGGCCTATAAAACCACCAATTTCTCTTACAAGGGCAAAATATTCTGACTGATACAAATAAAGAAAGAGTGAACTGAGATGTAGAGACATACAGAACTGAGTTTCTGGGCAAAAAGCAGTCCTGGTCACAGCCTGCTTAGCTCCAGATCTCACCACCTGGTTTCAGATTTATTTACTTAACGTTAGAGTATCAAGTAAAGTAGAAAATATGTCGTCTTAGTTCACATGCAACACCAAGATTCCAGATTCCGATGATAAATAATGTACAAAGGTGTGAAAGTACAATTCTGTTTGTGCTGGGCCTCTCGTTAGGGAGATGTGAGGGACCAGGAGCAAAGTGCTGCTGCAAAGCTGCCAACTGGGAGCACCCAGGTGGCCACTTGGCCAAACACCCTGTGTGCCACCAGCCAGCACTAGCCCTGGTGCATTGAGCCTCTTTTCATGGGAAGCATTTCATGTTCCAGCACCTCGCACACACTGAGCCTATTTTCTAGGCCGTTGTTACCTTGCTGTTATTTTACACTTCCTTCTCAAAAAGCTTCAAAGTCTATTTTTTAACACATATTTATTAAAACTTTCTTACACTAGTCAAAAGAATATTTGAATGGCCACTCGAAACCCTGCTGCCTAATGACTGCCAACTTGCTAAAGAAAGGAAGCAAGGGAGGCTTTGCTTTGGGAGGGGTAGAGAGAAAATAAAGAGAAATCGCCTGGCTTCAAAGGGCGCATTTCCATAATTGCCCTGTAACTTTGGCAAAATAAATCTGAAGGGCTGAGAAAAGCACAATCTCTCAGATGAGTGCACTACAAAAGCCCCAGAGATCCCCAGTCCCACTTGTTACTATTCTAATTCAGTGAGAGAATTCGGTCCCTAACCTCAGTAACAAAAGCCATGAAATCACCATCCTCCCATTCCGATAGCCCATTCCCAAAGAATAAGACCTTATCCAGCCTTTGTCTCCATCCTGCCCACGGACACTCAGTACAAGTTAGGATAGCATTAGGGGGAAGAACTAGTAGAGGTTTTCCAGACTGACAATTTAAATCCTCAGTTTCAGGTTTTCAATTGCAAATCTGTGTGTTCCTACATAGCAGGGGAAGATGAGGTCTGTTTCTGTCTTATTATTACAACAAACCCTTTTTGTAGTATATATGTAGTTGAACTTCCATACAATGTTTGTCTAAACTTCCCAACTGAAACATGCACATAAGTTATGAGAATTTTCCTTTGGGAAAGTGAAAGTAGCCTCCACAACTGCTTCTAGGATTCAATATTTGTCCTTAGTAGTATGTGATTTTAAAAAACAAACAAAAAACAAACTAAACAAAAAAAAACCCAATACTAGTAATTATAAATAAAATTTCAGAAGAAAAGTGCCTAAAATGTCTTTGCTGGTGTGGCCACAGTCCTAACTTTGTAATTCCTTGGTGGAAAAACGACTGCTGAATGTGAATAGTAAGTCTTTTACAGCAAAGGTCCAATCTCCCGTCATTTGGCCCTTCTCTGACTTTTTTATATTCTCAATAAGACGAGCTTTTGTGGCGATGTTCAGTATGGACAATCAGGACAGCCTTATAAAGGGATTGAGAAGGGCACACAAAGGGCTGCGGCAGCATCAAAGCGAGCCCGGCAGCACAATAGAGATGACATTTTTACATCCCAGGGCTGGGGCGGGCAGGGACTGAATACTGTGTCCATAACGGTGTCAGTAAACAATGAGCAAAGTGGGAAAGGGGTGAAAACACAAGTCAAAATCTTTTTATTGAAGCCCCCTACACATTCATTGGGCATTTTCAGTCCTGCATTTGAAAGCTCTTCCATTTACTTACTCTCCGGATTCCCCTATTTAACTAACTGACTGATGATGGCTCCATTTTGATATACGAACAAAAGAATGGGAATTCTTCCTAAAGTGAATATATTAACTCATGAGATTTAATTGCATTTTACTGGCAGTAAAGAAAATATTAACTGCATGGTGCCGTTCTTAAAGGGACACTGTCATCTTTAACACCACCTTTAAGAACCGTGTTTAAGAAGCGCCAGCCTTACCTGCAGTAATAGTCCTGCCTCTGATTCTTGGAAGCAATGTTTTGATTTTAGTTCGCCAGTTTGCCACAGTTAGTTTGGTTTTGTTTTGGTTTTGGGTTATTTTCCCGTAACAAAACCAGGCTGGGTTGTTGTGTTAGCTGATTTCTCTTTCAATTTCTCATGCCCAAGCTCTTGGTGTGGTTCAGCACAAGCATCGAAAGTTTAAAACCATAGGATTTAACCCTGGTCATTTAGCCAGTTCAGGTCATCTCAGCAGCTACACCAGATACCAGCAGGACACAAGGACTTAAACTTGCTTTTCCTGGTATTTTTTTCCTGGAATTACACTGAAGTCTTTCTGTTAGTATCTGGCTATGATTTAGTACACCAAATGTAATCTGTCTATACTGAAAAAATTTCTGGCGTCATCTTCTGCAGGAATCAGTTGCAGAAGTCTCTACCTGAGAACACCAGCACTAGCATCAATGTTCAATAGCCATTTCAAGTGTCCTTTTTCATTGAACTATTTTGGAATGGGTCTGATCTAATCCCCTAGTGAAGCTCTATCTCTCTCGGAAGTTAGACTGCAATAGAGAAAATCAATATTTTACTCCTTGTATCTAATTTCACATTATACCTATGTTTGTAGGCACTTAAATTTTACTGCTAACGTATCTTGAGTATTGCATACTCTAGTGTGAATTATACTAATGATCACTGAGAAATTCAATTGAGATATTCATATATTTGAGAGGGAGGGACAGATTTTATTTTTGCGGCTTTGCTTGAAAATAAGTATAATATTAATGTATTAAAACCTTCAGTTTATGCATATCCAGTAAGTAATTTTATTCCAGCCTGGCTAGTTGTCCTACTGACATGAATTTTCACCAATGCTAAAAATAATGAGGAATCCAAGTGACACACATTTATGGCAAGGATCCCTTGACCTAATTGAGCATGCCTACACACCTTAGAGTGTTTTGCATAACCAACTTAGACAGCAGGAACATTTCCAACCAGATTGATTGACATATTTTATTTCTAACTTAAGCTTAATCATTACCAAGAATGATTCATTTATACCTTTCAAACTTTAGGAATTGACACAGGAGACAACCAAGCTGCAGACTCCAGTGTAAGCAATCATGTAAAGGAAAAAAAACTATATTAATATATAGTTTATTAGCCTACTTAGCTGCTGCGGTTGATGCAATAAAATGGATTAATTAGCTGGTAGGGGAGTTACTTTATTTTAGAAAATAAATGTCAAGCTACATTTTTTTGCAGAAAAGGTTTTGTCCTAAATCACTGCTCCACTAAACATTTATCAGAAGTCATGTACAGAGTCTAGAGAAGGTGCCATAAGGTGTGGTTTGGTTTTTTTATAAACCAGCTGGACAGGATCTCATCTCCCAGCAATGACCACATTGACTCTCAAACTGAGAGAGTTCCCAGATTTTAAGGCATAAAGTACCTTCAGATAAATACCAGCATTTTCCAAATGCCATGCCTTAAACAGGAACAAAGCCTAATAGAATAGACTGTAATAAAAGTGGTATTTCGAGCATGTGTGTATGTGGCTGCTCTACGCTGAAAATGTCCTTTAGCACTTTTTAACCATATTCTCTAGTGTGTCAGCAAAGAGACTCCATCAGAGTATTTAACATTGCTAGGAGCAAAGGAATAAAGTGGAGTCACTGTTGATTATTACTCATTAGCCACAAGGACATCCACTTAACATGTGAATAAATGAATGACACCATGTCCTAATGGAAATGGCCTCAGTGTACCTTTAAGCAAAATGTTGTTTAATATCTTCCATTTGCTGAATAGTAAAGAGGCCTGTTGGACATGCACAGTTAGCAAGCAGCCATTGTTGCTTTGTTCCAATTTCAGCATTTAATAAAAAAAGGTGTTGTCTTGACTGCAGCAAAGACGATCCTCAAAACCCTGGGTGGCAGCAGTCTTGTCCTCATTCTGTACATCCATAATTTCACTGGCATCCTAAAGGGTTAATACCCATAAAGCAAATGAAGCCATAGAAGGTACATGTTCTTCATTATTCTGCTTTACATTCAAACATATGAAACAAAGAACATCTGATATCATTATTGGTTTTCTTAGATAAAACACAAGGAAGCTATAAGCCTTAATTTTCTTATTACCATTTGTTAACAAGGAAGATAACACTCTCAAAAGTACTTGATTAGGGCTCCCTTTGATTTGTATCCTGTTATGATTTCTAGGGCATTTTTTTTTATTATTACTTTAGTATGCTGATGGTTCTGATCAAAGTGATAAAAGAAGGTATTTTAAAAGTGTAAGCACTAACTACACAGGTAAACCACACAGTCAGAACAGCATCTTGAACTCTGTTGTGCTGAAGCACATTTTGGGAAACAAGTCACAGCTGAGATTTACGTTCCTGCCAGGGAAGCTGGTGGTAGGAGCTGAAGGAGCCCTTTTTCCTCCAGACCCTTGCAGCAGGGACTTACATCGTTCACAACTTTTCTATTTGTTTACAGTATAGCTACTGAGGACAGCTGCAAGGATAATAGTGAAGATATTTTCTATTTTACATCTCTAAATACTCATGATCACACTCCGTACAGAATACATCTGTTCTTACAGGGGTTAAGCCAGCTTTAACTATCTAAGGAAAATGATGGCAAGCACATTAGCTGATGTGAAAGATTTACGGGGTGTATTTTAACACATAGTCTGATACCTAACTGTGAAAATTGCACTGTATCTTTCACTTACTCTTGCAATTTTGTCTGCAGAACAATTGGCTGTACTGGAGGCAGCTCACTGGTATTTCCCAGCTCACAGGGTTTTCTCCTCTACTGTCCCCAGGCTGTGATGGGCACTTTGGCTGCGGTGAATGGGAAGGCTGACATGGCCGCTACACCCGGCCAGCCGCTCCCCGCAGAAGTGGCTCTGACAAGTTGGAAGTCTCTTTCTCCTGCCTTCTCCTCCTCCTCCTCCTCCTCACCGGTGCTTCCTCCGGCCGGCCCCGTGCAGACAGAGAGCGAGCGGGAGATGATTACATCAATCAGTGTCAGGTCTGGGAGCTGTGATTTATGAATATGCATAATGAGCTCTCACCTTTGAGAAGGACTAGCGAGGGAGATAATTGATTAGACAGGAAAAGAGCAGCCAACAGAGAGGGAGAGGGAGAGAGGCCTCTCTGCACCGTCGCGGGCAGGCCCGGCTGGGGCTCCAGCGAGGCTGTCAAGCTGTGAGAGTGATTTCTAAAACAAAAAAGTATGCGTAGGATTTTTAATGTTTTGTTGAAACATGCATAACAAAATGTTTCCTCACAAAATTAATGGGAATTTTCTCCACATTAGGGAAGCCAGGCAGGCACAAAGGCTGCTTTCCCCCCGCAGGGAAACCAAGTTCTCACTTCCAGAAGCCAAAGGGGCGGCTTTCCCATGGCTACCACACAGCTGCTGCTTCTGCGGGAGCATCCCTGCCGCTCAGGCCGAAGGGAGAGGGCTCTGTGGGGACAGGGAGCTCAGGGTCTCTGCTGCAAAGGCAAAGGAGCCTTTAATGGAGCTGGAAAGCTGGGGATGCAATTGTTTTCCCATTGTGGTCTCATTATTTTCTTCCCTTCTTTTTAAGCATCTGTCTGGCCACTGTGTGAAAGTTTCTATGTAAAACCCATCAGGATGTCCAGAGGAAGGGGATGTGGAAATTTGCCTCTAGCTTTCTCTCCCCCCACCCCTCCCATTTTACATGTCATTAATATTTTTTTTTTCTTTCCCCTCAGCAAGAATTGGCTAAGGGAAACGAAGGGATACAAAGTGCAGAGGGACTGGGTAAAATTTACATGAGAAACAATCCGTTTTCTAACCACCCACCCACAGAGTTTACCCTTGTTTCAGGAGCCTGTTGGAGCAAAAAAGGGGGAACAGTTCCTGGCAAAAAACCAGCTGGGCAGGCAGCGAGGAGGCAAACACTGCTGTGGCCAGAGAGGACATATGGGGAGAGGAAAGGGATAGGGTGGGGAGGAAGAAGAGATACCAACACTGCTACCAACTCTGGGGGTCCCTTCCCTGGCCTCTCCAGAGGTTCAGGGCTGGCTCAGCGGCAGCTATCCACCACTACCTGCAGCTGGAGAGGCTGCAGGAGTGCACCATGCCAGGGTTCTCCCCACCCCAGTGCCTGCCAGGAAGAATATTACTTGGGAAATATTAAAACACATATGTAAAACATGTGTATACATGCACGTACATATATACTGTAAACATTTATATAAATCTTATCACTTACAAACGCCTAGGATTTAAAATGTAGTTTATCAGCCTAGTGCAACCCAATCCTATAAATAATACATTCCTATCACTATGACCTCAAAATGTCAATACCGCACAGCCCTGTGCATTTGCATATCTTCTACTGTCTAAACTTGAAGCATGTCAGCTATGTGCTTCTGTTTGTACTTTAACTTCATTTTAACTCTTACTTCCTAGCTTCCATCACCCTCCCCCTCCACAGGGTCTGTCACCCAAATGAGAAAAGCACCAGGTATTTAATAACTACCTCTGTAATTATGCCATTGGCAGGACTGTAAGGAGAGGAAAGGGGGATGGGAGGGGGTACCCCCTGGAAATGCTAAGGAAGAACCTGGGCTCAGAAGCCAAATGGAGCCGGGCTGCCAGCCCTGCCTGCCCAGGCTGCCCCTCCATCAGAGGTGAGGATCGTCTGCAGGTACCGACTGATGGTAAATAGGGAATAGAGGAAGACAGAGGAAAGGAAGGGGGGCAGCCCCTGTCACCCAACAACAGTTCCCCTGGCATGGTTTTTACTTGACTGCAAGGCCGGAGGTGGCCAGGTACTCCTCCATCCGCTGCCAGCAGCCACCGCCGCCTGGAGCGGCCGGACCTTTCTGTATACGGCTCGTTTCCAGCATTTTGTTGAGGGAATGCAGCGGCGGGGAACATGCAGCTCTCAGGGCAGGCCGGCGGAGGGGCAGCCGGCATCTCCTGGGGCCGGGGGACGGCAGGGCGTGCAGCCCGCCCGGTGCGGAGCGGAGCGAAGCACCTTCGGTTCTAGGTGCCCCCCGCTGTGTGCAAACCCCCGGGAGCGAGGGGCATGTCCCGGCCCCGCCGCCGGCCCCGCGCAGCCCGCTTTGCCCCTGACAGCCCTGTTTTCCTCAAGGGTACTTCGGGCACGGGGAAAGCCCCCTAAAACCTGCCCCTTGGGCTGAAGGCGAAGGTAACACCGCCACCCCACTGCGGCACTGCCGACCCCCGAAGTTTCCTTTCGGTTAACCCCTCCCGTGCCTCGAGGGGGCTGGAGACCGGCAGCTGGTAACAAGATGTCCGGGGGGCACGATGGATCACCGGAGGCTGCCCGCGGGCTCGGTCCCGGCTGCAGGGCTCTGCCCGCGGATCTGCACACGTTGCCCGCAGCGCAGCCGCCCCGCCATCACCGACCGCGGGGCACTGGGCCGGGCACCGGCGCCTGCAGGGGGCGCTGCGGCTCCAGCGTTCAGCCCTGCAGCCGCCGCAGGAGGAGCAGCCCCGGGCCGGCCCTGCTGCGGGGAGACCGAGACCGACACGGACCCGGACCGGGACGAGCAGTTCCCGCCGCGGACAAAACAGGCACCAGCGGCGGCGGGAGAGGTGGGCCGGCAAAAACAACTCCATGGGCAGGAACAGAGAGTGTAGTCAAAGTGGCAACAGTTTATTTATTAGCCAAAAATATATACTTTCTTGTACAATTTGGTTCACACGTATGTACATTTTTACTGTTATGTACAAAACCAAACAACAACAACCAAAAAGAAAAAAAATAGAAACACCTAATTCTCACTGGACTTCCAAAAAACCTCACAAACTCAGCTAATCCAGGTGGTAGTACAGAAGCGGGTATATTTTTTTTCCTTTTTAGTTTTAATATACGGACATGCTTACAAGTTGTAACTATACAGAGATTATTTTTTTTTGTTTTGTTTTTACAGTCATTACAACAACAATTACAAAAAATTAACTATGATGATGACAACGCCGATAGAACCATAGCGGCATCGAGTTGGTTCTGGGGCCTGGAAAAAAATGACACAGAAAAAAAATATGTATTTAATAAGATTTCTAGTCATATGGGGCTGGCACGGTATTTCTAACTGTAGGTAGCGCTGGTTTTGTTGTTGTTGTTGTTATGGGTTTAAAAATAGGTTTCTAAATATATAAAGTTTTCGGAGTGACTTATAGCAAATTTATCTAGCTACTAATATCCCCGTGGTTTTGCTCATCAGATGAGCAATTGATTTCAGTGGCTGCGAGGCCAAGCTCAGAGCGGCAAGGTTCAACCCCTTCAGGTCTTCTACTCGCTGGGGCTTATTTTAGCTTTTATTATGATTGTTATTATTATTATTATAGCCCGTTCTGTCCCGCCGTCCCTGCTCTGATGCATTTCTCTGGTGCTAGGGGAGGCGGGCAACGGCCACCCAGAGGCGCTCCCCCCGGCCCCAAGCACAGGAGCCGCGGCCCAGGGTGCGGCTCGGCCGGCCCGCGGGCATCGCTCCCGAGCAGCGGACGGCAAAGGAAAGAAAAACACCGGATCGGAATAACACACCACACACGCAGAAGGACAAGAAGCCGCTCTGGGAGAAGAACTAAAGACGCGGAGAAAATAAGCTAACCGTCTACAACTCCCTCTACATATCCTTAGAAGACAGAGGAAGCAATCCCTTACCACCTCTGCACTAGCTGGAAAGCTGTCTTTATTAACTTTTTCTCTACTTCCAAGGCACTACATCGATCTACAAAAAAGAGCAGGAAAAAAGAAAAAAAAACAGAAAAAAAAAAAAAACCCAAACCAAAAAACAAACCAAAACCTGCTCCCTTACAATCCCCATTTTAAATCCCCATTTTATTCACTCCTATCCCTGAATTAAGCCTCTAGACTTAAGATCTCTTCNAAAGAAAAAAAAACAGAAAAAAAAAAAAACCAAACCAAAAAACAAACCAAAACCTGTTCCTTTACAATCCCCATTTTAAATCCCCATTTTATTCACTCCTATCCCTGAATTAAGCCTCTAGACTTAAGATCTCTTCTCGGCAAGTTGCAAATACGACAAAGCGACTGCTTTGCTGCAGGAGTGACCGTCAAAGAGAACCCGAACCGACCCTGGAGCAAGCCTTGCGGCCCGGTCCTTCCGCAAAGACGATTTGAGCAGCAACAACAACAGCAACAAAAGTTACATCCGTCGGAGGAAGGTAACGCCGGGGGTGTGAGACTAACCTGGCGGAGGCCCCCCCGTCGCCGCCGCTGCACCAGGGGTCCCCGCGGCCGCCCGCCCTCCGCCACCTGCGTCCCGACGGCTGCGCCGGGCAGGGGCCACCGTGAGGAACCGGTGGGGGCTTCCGCGCTGCTCCGCGCAGCACCGCCGAGCCCCCCGCGGTGGCTGCCGGCCCGAACCCGTCCCCGGCGCGTCCCTCAGCGGTCACCTGCTCCGGCGGGCTCCGCGCTCTGCGCCTGGGCCGCGGGCCGCGGGAAGGTGGCGGCGGGGGGAGCGGCGGGAGCTGCCCCTAGCCCCAGGAGGTGGGGGGTGTTCAGTAAGGCCAGCGGGTGGGGGGCCGGGTGGTGATGGTGGTGGTGGGCCGGGAAGGCGCGGTTGGTCCAGTTGGAGAACTTGCTCAGGGGGCAGGAGGAGACGAGTCTGTGGGGCGGCGGCGGGGGGGGCAGAGGAAGAGGGGCGGCTGCGGGCGGGGAGCCTCCGCCGGGAGACTTGCGGGGGTTGTCCGGGCTGGTGGCCGTCTCAGCCAGCGACCAGATCTTGGGCTTCGGCAGGGTACCGGCCAAAGCGCCGTCCGTCGGGGAGGAGGCGGCGGAGGAAGAGGCAGAGGAGGGGGGCGAGAGCTGGTGGTGCGGCGGCGCCAGGGGCGGCTTGAGGGGCTCCAGGGCGGCGGCGGGAATCTCGCACTTGTGATGGTGATGATGGTGGTGGTGGAGGTGGTGGTGGCGGAGATGGTGCGACTCCCCCTCGGCGGCCTTGACGTAGCGCTCCTCGGAGCCGGTTAGGTCCTCGAAGCCCTCGGAGCCCTCCGAGTCGGTCTTGGAGTCGGAGTGCAGGAGGTCGGTGTCCTGCAGCTCGTCCTCCAGCTCGTCCTTGTTGCTCTCGATGTTCTCGGTGTCGATGTTCTCCAGGTCGATCTCTTCCTCGTCCTCCCGCTTGTCCTCTTCCCCTTCGTGATCACTCCCGTAGGAGTTGCCCTCCTCGTCCGTCCTGCTTCGGGGGGCCCAGGTCATTTTGTTCTCCTTTTTGAGCCGCCGCCGTGCGTTGGCGAACCAGGTGGAGACCTGGGTGAGGGTCATTTTGGTGATGATGGCCAGCATGATCTTCTCGCCCTTGGTGGGGTAGGGGTTTTTCCGGTGCTCATTGAGCCAGGCCTTGAGGGTGCTGGTGCTCTCCCGGGTGGCATTCTTGGGCCGCGACGGGTCCCCGAACTGGTACTGCCCGTAGGGGTAGAAGGCGGGGTGGTGGTGGGGGAAAGCGGCGTGCTGCACCCCCGGGCTCTCCTTCAGCTCGTACTGGGCACCCTGCAGCAAGAGGGAAGGGGGCGGCCCAGATAAGACGGTGCTTTGGGCCCGGCCCGGGGCCCCTCCATCCCGCTTGCCGTTACAGGTAGCGCGGCTGCCAGGCCGAGCTGCTTCCCGTGCCGCGGAACTCCCCGGCCCCGCTGCTGCAGCCCGGGCCCCGCCGGCTACGCCGCGGCCAAGGCGCGGAGCCCGTAGACAAGGACCGGTTCCCCAGGTGCGTGTGTGCAGAGGGGCCGCCAGCAGCAGGGGCCGGTCACCGCAGCCGTCAAGCCCTGCGGGCGGAGGAGGAGGCGCGGGGTCGCCGCTCCGGCCCTGCCCCTCTTCGGCCGCGCTCCCGGGGTCGGTTAGCGATAAAGCCCCATCTCCCCTGACAGCCCTCCCGGCAGACCCCCGGCCCTATCCCCACTGAGAACCGTGCCCGGGCTGGCCCCAACCGGAGCGTCCCGGGGAGCGAGTGGCGAGTCCCTGGGGGGCTTCTTACCAGCTGGGGGAAGATGGGGAGCTCGGCGGCGTAGGGCAGGAACGCTCCGTAGCTCTGGGCGGCGGCAGCGGCGGCGGCGTAGGGCGCGCTGTACATGGAGGAGAGCACGTTGGAGAGGGTCCCGGACGGGGCCAGCTCGGCGCCGCCGCGGGAGCCGCCGCTCCCAGGTCGCTCCGCTGGGTAAATCGGCCTGATGTACTGGTAGCCCAGCTGGGGGAAAGACATGGTGTGGGAGCGGGGGCAGGGGAGGGGGGAAAGGAGGAGGGGGGGAGAAGAGAGGAAGAAGGGAAAGAAAAGGGAGAAAGTAGCAGGGCCGGCAGCGGAGGAGGGAGCCGGGTCGCTTGCCCTCGCCGGCCGCCCACACTTTCAGCGCCTCCCGCAAACTCCGGCGGACATGGAGGGGGTAACCGGGGATGTGCGGAGGCCGTGGCTCCCTCCTGCCTTCGGCCGCCGCAGTAAACGATCCGATCGCTTCTTTCTTCTCTCAGTTTTCCTATTGATCTGAGTGGACCCAGGTCAGGTCCTAACAGATTGCCTGAGATTATTGGGACTCTGGGCTCTGATTGACATTTCTAGTCTCTCACAAGCCCCTCCTATTTCTTTTAAGTCTCTCTCTCCCTCTGCCTCCCTCTCTCTCTCATGCCCAGAGCTCGCTCTCGCCGGGTTTGTCACTAGCTGTTGCACACACACCCCCCCTGCCTCCTCCTCCTCCTTCTTTTTTTNACATTTCTAGTACAAGCCCCTCCTATTTCTTTTAAGTCTCTCTCTCCCTCTGCCTCCCTCTCTCTCTCATGCCCAGAGCTCGCTCTCGCCGGGTTTGTCACTAGCTGTTGCACACACACCCCACCCC
>NDXB01002945.1:346488-396526 GCA_002631895.1 Agapornis roseicollis
GGGCTGATGCCAACCTCATGAAGTTCAACCATGCCAAGTGCAAGGTCCTACACCTGGGTGGGAGTAATCCCAGGCACAGCTACAGGTTGAGCAGAGAAGAGATTGAGAGCAGCCCAAGGAGAAGGACTTGGGGGTGGTGGTCGATGAGAACATGAACATGAGCCCGCTGCAGTGTGCGCTTGCAGCCCAGAAAGCAACCGTATTATGGGCTGCATCCAAAGGAGCGTGACCAGCAGGGCCAAGGAGGTGATCCTGCCCCTCTACTCTGCTCTCGGGAGACCTCACCTGGAGCCTTGTGTGCAGTTCTGGTGTCCTCAACATGAAAAGGACATGGAGCTGTTGGAACAAGTCCAGAGGAGGCCACGAGGATGATCGGGGGACTGGAGCATCTCCCATACGAAGACAGGCTGAGAGAGTTGGGGCTGTTGAGGCTGGGGAAGAGAAGGCTGCGTGGAGACCTCAGAGCAGCCTTCCAGTATCTGAAGGGGGCCTATAGGGCTGCTGGGGAGGGACTCTTCATTAGGGACTGTAATGACAGGACAAGGGGTAATGGGTTCAAACTTAAACAAGGGAGTTTTAGATTGGATGTAAGGAAGAAATTCTTTCCTGTGAGGGTGGTGAGGCACTGGAATGGGTTGCCCAGGGAGGCTGTGAGTGCTCCATCCCTGGCAGTGTTTAAGGCCAGGTTGGACAAAGCCTTTGGTGCCATGGTTTAGTGTGAGGTGTCCCTGCTTATGGCAGGGGGTTTGGAACTGGCTGATCTTAAGGTCCTTTCCAACCCTAACTATTCTGTGATTCTATGATTACAGGCATAGGAGAGTTGGCTTTTTATGAGGCTGGAAGGAAGAGAAACCAGAGACACCCCCTGCATGGTGGTTTTTTTTTTCCATGATATGCCTGACAGTGCTGATTCTGCCTTGTCCAAACATGTTGCAGTGCACAGTAGCTACCTTTGGCCTCTTCCTGCAGGGTTTCTTCCATGGGAAGGGTAGTGCTGCAGGCAGGGTGCAGGGAAAAAGATGCATTTGTAGGTCTTGCTCTGAAATAACATCACCAGGTAGCTGGGGGTGGTCACCCAAACAAAGGAGATGGAGAGTGTTTCTGGGTGCCCTGGTTTGGTCGAAGCCAGAGGAACCTGTTCAGCTGCTTCCCCTGCTTGCTTCTCTCCATATCATCCTTCTGATCCATCAGTGTCCCCTCCACAGCAGGAGACTTTTATTCTGTGTTGGGAAATGGACAACTGGGCCATGAGTGTACACTATAGATAGTATTTCTTTGTGTCTCTAAAGATGTGCTCTCAAGCAAGCAAACAGCCGTCTGCAGATAAGCTCTTTTAAAACCCTGCCGCCACTGATACATAAATGAAAATTTGTTTTGACTGCATTTGCAAAAACATAGAGAAGAGGATTAAATATAACACTGGAGGAGAGCAGTAGAACTGATGACCTGAAATGAAGAATAATGGATCTTTGTGAGATATTTATACACAAGTTACTAGGTTACAGCTACAGCAACTGCGTGAAGTTCTGCAATTAAATTTGATGGCCTGAAAGATCCTTTCTTCCAACAAACTCTGTCAAAGTTTCCATGATTTCTTCTGGTTCTGTCCATCATTGTTGGTTGGGAAACAAGTGAGAGAGCAACAAGTAAGGACTACTGCTAGGCTGATCATTGGTTGTGTAGCAGTAGATGTTCTCCAGATCATTTCCTTGCTCTCCTTTTCTCGTCTGCCTTCTGCCCATCATGTGTTTTGCCCAGAATGATATCCTAGTGTTGCCTTGAGCTTCTTGGACTGGCTGAAGGCTTTGGGCTTGCTGTATTTCCAGTTCTCTGGAAACATCTTTGGATATCATGATGACTTATAGATGGTCTTTTTCTCATGGTGTTTCCTGGTTCAACACCAGATGTTAGAGCTGGGCTGTCAGGCTGCTGTACAATGTCTTGCTTTCCATTTATTAAATAGTAATTTTCTTTCTGTCCATCCTAAGTCATCAGATAAAAGTGGTATCTTTTTTTTTTTTTGGGCCAGTTTTTTCAAATATCAAACTAGTTTGCATCCAGAAGACTTTACTTAAAAAATAATAATCTCTTGGATCTAACTTCGCTAGTGACAGCCAGTCAGGATGTTGTTTTCCCAAAGACAAAGGATAACATCGGTAACATCTGCTCAGATGTTGTTTATCTCCTTACAAAGCTATGCTATTTACCCTGCTGTTTTCAGCATTAGCCCTGCACCTTCCTCCCCAAAATCAGTGCTCCCTAAAATGAGGGCTCCTTACCATGAGAGGTTACTCCTGAAGAAAAAGAGGTTTCTTCTCCATTTTCTGTGGAGCATCAAAACCCATCCTTTATGTGTATGTGTAGCTGAACTTTGCTTTTTGACTGGATTTACTTACTTCCTTACCTCCTCCCTTGGCATGCTGTCTCTGGCTGCTCTTCACAAACTGTTCCCTGCTCTCTTCTCCCGAATGCTCAATGTTTTTTTTTTTTTTTTCAGATTTACCCATTTCTTCTCCTTCCTCTAGTCCTCTAGTGGTAATTTACTCTGTAGCACCTCAGCAGGCATGTAGGGCTGGTGTCAAAGGGAAGATAGGAAAAAGCCCTGGTCCTATCTGCTGCCAAGGACAAGATCCCACTAGCAGGAGGAGGAGATGACCAGAGGTTACAAGCATTTCTGTGGCATAGGGAAAGCAGGGGAAGGTAACAGCTTGGGGCTCTCTGGTGTGCTTCAAGCAACACTGATCACATCCTCATCAAAGACTTGGAAGGACTACAAAGCTGGTGTCACCTCATTCTGTTCCTGCCATTGCTGCATGGAGATTGAGGATGAAAACACAACTCCTTCTTGGTGTGACTGTTGTACCCAGCAGCCATAGCTGTATGGGAGTTGGTAGTGGGTTATCCCATAGGAGCCTCCCCTGCACATACAGAGTAGTGGTGGAAGCAGAGGGAGTCCCAGTTATTCCTCTATGGAGCTCCTGTCCAGAGAATCTTGTCTTTTGGATGGGGGCAGGGGGGTGTGATGTGTGTGTGTCTCACTGCTTATGGGATAATGAGGGAAGAGCATTTTAGGATTGCAGAAGACTTATTAGAAGAGGAAACAGGTGAATTAGAAGAGTATCCCAACATGGGATAGCAAGCACCAAGGCAGCCTGGCAGGTGTATATATATATATGTGTGTGTGTGTGTGTACACCTTTACTGTATATATGTATTTCCCACTAATGAGCCTGTATCCTGTTCAGCCAGAGATGGGAAGAAGGAGGTGAAGAAGAAGCCAGAGGAGGATGAAGCTGTTGGTCCATGTATGTTTCTATCTGTATGGATACACAGGATGGTGGTGAGGCTCGGGGGGCAATGAGCGCCTACTGGGGTAAGAGGTAATGCACGCGATACTCTGAGAATCACTTGTCTTCAGGACATCCCAGAAGAAGGGTGCACAGGAGCCACGAAGTAATTTGGAGTTGGTGTTGCACAGAACATTTTTAGAAAGCACAGTTCAGAAGCACATCTGAAACTTTTGGGATTGAATGATGTTACCTGGCACTTACAGACAAAGCAGAGGAGGGATGTGGGTTATAGACTTTTCCAGCATCATTTTGGCAGCTCAGGTTCAGGTACTGCATGAACTTAGAGGGACTGTGAAGCCTGTAGGGTAAGAAACCTGTTCCTGTTCACTTATTTTAGAAAAGAGGCAGAATTCCAGGGAGGTTTTGCCTTCACAGAGATCTTGTGTAGGTATGGGTTGAGGGTGGGCTGTTTGGAGCATTTGGGAAAGACTTTAAACTCAGCACGGCTTCTGCCTTGGGACCAAAGCTGCAGACAGCAGGTACTTGAAGAAAGGTTAATGAGTGGTCTGATTAAAAGTGCCCTTTTGAAAGCCAGACCTGGTCTGTTGGAAAGGCAAGTATAATTCTGGCCAGCTGTTGTTGTAAGCCATTTGGCCAAACACCTGTCCGTGGATTCTGTTACAAAGCCAGAAACCAAACTGGTGTCCTACCAAGTGTAGACTGGGATTATGCCTAGAGGCAGAGGGACAGATGGTTTATTGTAGCAAAGAAAGAGCTGAAAGAGTTCCATGTTCTTCATCCTTCAGATTTCCTTCTGCAAGGCTGTAGCTCCAAAACTGTTATAAAAGAGCCAAGAAAGAAAAGAAATAAAAAGAAAAGAATTTGTGTTCAACTGATTTCAGTAGAAAACCAGGGATAAAATGTTTATGTTGTGTAAGTCAACTGGCACCATTTCATCTCATCATCTCAGCTGGACCTGCTAAAAGATTGTGCCTGGTTTCTGTGTGTCTCAGAATCACCGAGTGGTTTGTGTTGGAAGAGATATTAAAGCTCATCCAGTTCCGAACCCTGCCACAGGCAGGGACCCCTTCCGCTGCAGCAGCTTGCTCCAAGCCCCTGTGTCCAACCTGGCCTTCAACACTGCCAGCCATGGGGCAGCCACAGCTTCTCTGGGCACCCTGGGCCAGCGCCTCAGCACCCTCACAGCAAAGAAGAGCTTCTGCCTAAGAGCTCAGCTCAGTCTCCCCTCTTCTGGCAGGTTCAAGCCATTCCCCTTGGCCTGGCCCTACAGGCCCTTGTCCCAAGCCCCTCCCCAGCTTTCCTGCAGCCCCTTCAGGCACTGGAGCTGCTCTCAGGTCTCCCCTTCAGAAGCCTTCTCTCCCCCAGGCTGCCCCAGCCCAGCTCTCTCAGCCTGGCTCCAGAGCAGAGCTGCTCCAGCCCTCGCAGCATCTCCATGGCCTCCTCTGGCCTCGCTCCAACAGCTCCATGTCCCTCTTGTGCTGCTGCCCAAGAGCTTGATCAGGGCTGTAGGACAGTGTCGAACGCTTTGCACAAGTCCAGGTAGATGACATCAACTGCTCTAACCCTGTCCATCAGTTCGATAGCCCCATCGTAGAAGGCCACCAAATTGGTCAGGCAGGATTTCCCCCTAGTGAAGCCATGCTGGCTGTCACCAAGCAGCTCGTTGTTTTTCATGTGCCTTAGCATGCCTGCCAGGAGAATCTGCTCCAAGATGTTGCCAGGCCCAGAGGTGAGACTGACTGGTCTGTAATTCCCCAGGTCATCCATTTTCCCCCTCTTGAAAATGGGGGTTATATTTCCCCTTTTCCAGTCATCAGGAACTTCCCCTGACTGCCATGATCTCTCAAATATGATGGCCAGTGGCTTAGCAACTCCATTTGTCAGCTCCTTCAGGACCCGCAGATGGATTCTGTCAGGTCCTATGGACTTGTGTATGTTTAGGTTCTTAAGATGATCTTGAACCTGATCCTCTCCTAGAGGATCATGTCTGCCTCCAGAGAGGGTTGATTTTTTTATAAGCAGTTGGTTCTTTATATTTTTGCCTGAAGATCTGTTTTCCAATTTAGTGGTTAGACTTGATGACTTTAAGGGTCTTTTCTGACCTAGTTAATTCTATGATTCTGTGATTCTATTCTATTTATATACAAATTAATATCTGCTGATGAAGTGTATGGATTATTAAGGTTGATTATTCATCATAGGTGTGATTCTGTTACTGGGATTGCTTCCTTTCCTCTATTGGACAGCTAAAGGTTTTATAGGGTTTATTAAGGTCTAGCAAGCAATGAGCATGTTTGAATGCTTGCAAATGTGGAAATTTCCATGAAAAAGGTGCTTTTTTCCAGACAGAAATGGAAACACACACACATTCCTGCAATCTCTCGTACAAAAGTGAATAAAAGGGATGATTTGGACTGAACTGTTGCCCAGATAGGAAATCAGCAGCACTGTGGTTACTAAGGGAGGCTGCTCCAGCACAGGGTGAGCACTGCCTGCATCCCTGGCAGTGATATGGGCAGCAGCAGCTCTCTGCAGGGGCAGTGGGCTCCAGTGTCTGTCTGTACTTTTCTTATCCCCAGCGTGATAGGAAAAGAAGCAAGTTTTTTGCTGCTGTGACACTGATGTCCTGGAGATACACAGACTGGGCATTTGCTTGATTTTTAAGTGAAAGAACCACAGTCACATCACTTAATGCGGCCTCTCTGGGTGCAGAGGTGGCAGGAGAACAGGCAGATTTATTTTGACATGACATTTCAGTCATTTTCCAGGACAATTCTGGGTTAAAAAAAAGGCAGAAGTTTAAAAAAAAACAAACAAACAAACAAAAAAAAACAAACAAACAACCAAAACCAAAAAACCAAAAACCTTATCTTTTTCAGCCAAAATCTACCAGGTTTTGTTGAAACCACTTCTCTGAGATTCCTCCTGGTAGGCCGTGCTGAGCTAGACCCCACTTTGGTAATACTGGCTCAGGTGGAATTTAGCTCAGCCCTGCGTGTTTGTACAGTGTTGAGCCTATATTAAGCACTTGATTAACAACACTGCCTCCACCTTCTGTGTGGACTGAAGAGATTAATATATCCCACCAGTAAGGTATTTTTCCAGGTAGCCTAATTTATCTTAATCTTCATTTTATTGTATAGTGTAAATGGCGTAGAAGATAACCTGATAGACAACAAAGGATGACTGTATATTTAGTTACACACCATGGATGACAATACCTATTTCTGAGATTTCTTGAGGCTCTGAGGCATCACCAGTGCCATTTGAGGAAGAGAAAATAATTTTCTCTGCCTTCAGGCACCCGAGCACCCAAGCACAGCTTCCTGCAGAGCCAGTGACCTTAGGGCATTTTCTTTGCCACCAAACGACCAGAGGAAGTGATGTTTGTCTTGACATCACCTGGCATGGACACAGCTGTTACCTAATATATAGAACATATTTGTGAGGTCAGAAGAGACTGTTATGATCATCCAGCTTGACAGTTACTATGATCAATTGTGATGTTTTGGGCTCCAGCCAGCAGCCTGCAAGGGTCAGGGAGGACTTTCCCCCTGCAGTGCACAATCAGCGGGTATTTACTGGGTTGGGTTTATGAGTTTGTTTTCCTCTTTTGTGTTTTCTTTCTTTTCTGGGGGCATCTGAGGCTGGCTGTGGCAGGAGATGGGGCCTGGCAGGGCCCTATAGTTGTGTACATGAACCGATTCATTTGTGGTGGTGATGTCTTCTCCTGGAGATGCTAACGTGCTCACAAGGCAGAGAAACCCCCCAGCTGCTATATCGACTTGAACCAATCCCATGTAAGATACGGGATGAGAACAAAGCTATTTCCCAAATCAGGTCAGAAGGGACTTTTTGCTGCCTTCTGCAAGATGTGGTGCAGGGGACTGGATCCAGCCCCCAGACATGCACCACATCCTTGCAGCCCATCCTCTTTGCCCATAGCACCTTAAAGTTCAGTTTCTGGAGAATAAAACCAACTCTGCCTAGCAGAAAAACAATTACCACAGTGCAATCAGGGACAAACTGTGTGGATTATGGGCAATGGGAGTTGAGGTTGTTTATCTAATTAGCTTAATTAACCTGAAGGCTGAGAAATTACTAATACAGGCTGTATTACTTGACATTTTGGTTTATTCTTGAGCAGTAAGAAAACATAATTCTCACAATTAGAGCAAAACAAAGCAGAGAGATGGCCTGCCCACCACGACCTGGGAAGACAGGGGAAGCTCTGTGCCACCCGGCTTGCCAGGGAGTGGGAGTTTGCTGTGTGTACTGGGAATATAAATAACTAGATCAGCTCAGAATCAACAGTTTTGTCAGATGTGTACCGGGGCTGTGCCAGCTACAGACTCTACATATGTAATTCTTATTATAATCCTGTCTCTTACATTGGTCCCATAATGACCTTGTTGCATAAGGAGGGAGTTCTAATGGTGTTTGTCCTGGGTTCAGCAGTTGCAGTCAGTTTTTCTTCTCTTTAGTAGCTGTGTTTTGACTTAACCCAGGAACAAGGCTGATAAGGCCGATGTTTTTGGTTGCTGCTGAGCAATGTTTGCCTTAACCAAGGACTCTGTGAGCCTCATGCTCTGCTGGGGAGGAGGGGAAGCCGGGAGGAAAGAGGGACAGGACTGTACTGACAGAACCAAACTGACCAAAGAGGTATTCCATACCATAGCACATCATGCCCAGGATGTAACTGGGGGTGATCCGGAAGGCCTAGGTCTCTCGGGGTGGTTGGAAGAGGTGGTTGGTCAGCACTCGGTTGGTGGGGTGTTGTGAGTTATCTGTTGTGGTTGATGGGATGCTGTATTCTTTTCCTGTATCATTATTAATATTGGTGGTAGCAGCAGTGATTTGTGTTATACCTTAGTTACTGAACTGTTCTTATTTCAACCTGTGGAAGTTGCATTCTTTTGATTCTCCCCCCATCTCTCTGGAAGCAGGGGAGGGCAAGAAAGGGGGGGTGAGTGAGTGAACAAGCTGTGTAGTTGGTTGGGTTTAAACCACAACAGTGTTATAAAGGGGGAATATTTCTTCTAATTCATGGCCAGAGAAAGGCTTTGTGGAGGATGGATGGCCCTGCTATCTTCCTCAACACTTATCCCTGACTGTCTGAAAAAGCCCTGCAGTGAGCTTCTTCATTCCAGGTGAGGGAGAAGCATTGCTGGAGACACAGCCAGGAGCCCTAATCGTGCCTGTTTTGTGGCAGCAAAATAATGCCTTGTGCTTGACACTACAGCTGCAGTTTTACACCTCACTTGGCTTACTCTTATGAATAAACAGTATACTAATTGTTTCAGTTTGCAGGGCAGCGGGGATTGCAAGGCAGCCTCGCCATGCCAGGAATTAAAGTTTATGTAATTTGGTTCTTGCTGTGGATGGCAGGCATGGCCTCTGGCCAGGCAAGGCATAAAATGCTGTGTGTTGGAGATGCCCTGTGTTGGGTGAGAACCTGCATGGTCCTTATGCTGCTGGAGCATCCTCCACAGGCAGTGAATCCCATCACACTATGATGCTGAGTGACCAGCTCTGCCCACAGAGATGCTCCTGTTGGTGAGGAGCATGTGGAGCAGAAGCCAAAGCAGCTCTGACAGCTTTGAAAGCAATGCTTCCCAGGCAAATAAAAGCAGAGTGAGCTGTGCCAGTGATAAGGGTGTGCAGAAGAAGTGTCCTGTGCTTGAACATACACTTGATATTTGTTGTTCTTCCCACATATGGTCCAGAAGCTGCCATGATGCTTCCTGAACCTGATGTGCATAAAGCCATGTTGACTGTCTGACGAAAGGAAATTTGAGAGTGGTTTTAATGGTCACTTGTATGGACAGAATGTCTGGTATTTTTCCTGCCCAGTTGCATTCGGTGTGTCTTTAGTCTCTCAGAGTGGTACAATCCCCCCATCTACCAGCCCAAACAAAGATGAAAGCACCGTCTCTCAAACCGCCTCTCCTGTGCTGCTGTCACCCTTCCTGCAGGATAAACCCAAACATGCTGCTCCTTTGGTTTGCCTTTCAGCTCCCCCTCCCATCTGCTTTCCTCCCCTGCTTCCCCAAACATCCCTTTCTGCCATATGGTCCCTCTCTCCAGCATGGCCTTGGCAACGCTGTCTGGTCCTCCTCCCCTTCAGGCACCCTCAACCTTGCCAAGCCCCAGCATTTTTCTTGCAAAGCTCACGAAACTCCATGTTTTTAGTGATGTCCCAGCTCCTGTGATGATGGCCGGATTGCATCTGTTTCCTTTTATCTTCAAAAAACAAAGTTTCTAGATGCAGGGCTTGCATTTATATTTATATTTATTACTTTGAGAGTTTTTTAGCTGCGCAGGTAGGATTTCTCCTTGATCTTTGAAACCCACTAAGCTCTCTGGCTGCCTTTCTCCCTCCTAGTTTCTGGGATGTTCTCCATTTGCCTCATTCCTTTCAAGTTTCTGCTGACCAGTCAAATCTGCACTTAGTTTGGGATAGATTTTCCTGTTTCGTACCCTCTTGTTATTTAGAAGTGACCCTAAAAAATGTAATCTTTCTCTGACAGCTAGGTAGGCATCTAGCTTCTTCTGCAATGAAGAAGGATATCTTTATAAGCAGTTGGAGTAAGCAGGAGGAGGGAATACAGTCCCTGCCAGTCCGGTCCATGTCTGGTGGTGATGGTGCTTCTACTGCAGGATGGGCATTTCCATGAGAGGTTTAACTGAGAAGTCACCATGATGTGGCATTGCCAAAGCCTTTCTTTTGGTAAACACACTATATTGG
Organism: Agapornis roseicollis; assembly: GCA_002631895.1. Classification (NCBI taxonomy): domain Eukaryota; kingdom Metazoa; phylum Chordata; class Aves; order Psittaciformes; family Psittacidae; genus Agapornis; species Agapornis roseicollis. Next base: position 356,547 of record NDXB01002945.1, read on the forward strand.
TTTGCCTGGGGGTATGGTCTAGGATGAGTATCAAAATCCAGGCTGTGCCCATGAAATCTGGGGTGATGACAGAAGGAGATGGGCAAAGGTTGTCCTACCTGCTAGGGAGTGCAGTCATGGCTGGTTTTTCAGGCTGAGAAACAAGTCCTTCATGCCAAGGAAGTCAGGATTTTCTGCCTATCCTCCTAAAATAAGAGTGTAGATGAACAAGTGTGAGGGAGTTCTGCTTTTTGAAGGCATTTGCTCCAGTCTTGGAAGGCTGATTCCAAGGGAAGCCATCACATGCTGCTGCATCCCTGCAGGATGGTTGCCATCTGAAATCCACCATCTGCCTGCTTCATTTGTGGATGCAGCATCTTGTTTTTACAGTTACAGATGGCTTGAAAAGTTAAATCAACTTGACACAACCATGGCACAGAAATCTTCCTTCCCTCCCACTCGTGTGTGTCAGCACAGCCCTTTACAATCCATCAGCTGTTTTAGTGGTGATGGATGGTTATTGCCAGCCAGCATTGGATGCTGGAGTCAAGCATCCTGCAGCCATATAGAAAGCCACAGTATTGCAGCAAGCTTTAACAGCCTTATTTTCCAAGCAACATCCAAGAAAACAGCACCTTGTATATCTTCATAAGTAAAACTCCTTGATTTGGAGTGGGTTTTTTTCCCCACTCTGTCTGTCCTGAGGCTGTGCTGGTGAGCAGACACAACCCATTGCCTGTTCAACCAGCAACCAGCAGAAACCATCTGTGATCCAGGTCTTATTCCACCTTTGCCAGCATTGATACCAAAATCAACAGGAGGCTGAATGGCTTTCAAATGAAAAAAGACCCCAAATCCTTCTTTTTAAGAGCAAGTATTACTCAACTGCTTTTATTTCTTATTCTGTATTCTATGTTTCTATACTATTTCTTATTATTTCTATATTATTCTACATTAATTCTTATTCTATATTACTCACTGTTTTTATTTCATCTCTGTGTGTGTGACTGTTTCAACTCTTGCTAGTTCAACTCTGGTCTCGCATGTGGAAAGAACAGAGGGTGGGGATGACTTCTTGACCTGTTTTAATTAGGATGCCATCTTTGATAGGCAGAGAAGAGTCCTCACCTCCAAAAAATCATGCTCAGTCTTAGCTTTTGATTCCCAAGTGGTAGCTCAGGAGGATTTAAATTGTTGGTATCCGGTCCAGTAAACACCACAGGTCTACAGATACTGCATCTTGGTTTCCAAGTAGGCAATTATGAACAGAAACCTAAAATTGAGGAATTCAGGGTCTGGCAATATGTGGATTTGTGCCTACTCATGAGTGTAAATACATTTACCTGCTAATGCTTGGGGAGGTGAAGAGGTTAATTAGAGCAAAACTAATCAAGTGCTCCACTGAAGCGGGCTGCTAGGGGTTGATTGCACTGATACTTAATTGGCACCTTTAAAACAGGGGTTTCAGTCTGCCATTAGAAACAGAATAAAAATGAACTTAAATGTGCTATTTAAGGGAGTACGTGTACAAGGGAGAGAAGCGGCTGTTGCAGTCCATGATAAACAGGTGATAATGTCCAAACAAAACCCATTTAGGGGCATATAATAAATAGTATTTCTATTGCTCCTCCTGAAAGTACCTGTTGATGTCTGCCTTCTTCTTCAGCACCTGGAATAGTGGTGGCCTTGTCTGTTGGCGTGGAAAAGGGAGGAGGCATTAAGTCTCTTGTCCCAGCAGATATGGACCTGCTGTTGCAATGCCTGAGGTGGCAGAGGGAGGACTCTGCCACCCATCCCATGGCAGTTCACTGTAAATTGGGGAAACTGCTATACAGGACACACGAATCAACCCAATTTTGAACATGTAAGTGAAGCTTGCATAGATGCCATAAAGAAAATGCTGCTTGTCTAAGCTGATCTGACAAACAAGTTGTTTTGAGCAGAGTGTTATTCACTGGGACATTTAGGAGACCTATGTTGAGTGCCTTGTTCCTGCTAAGAGCTTATGCTGTGGTGCAGGAGGGAGCAACGATATTTGTGTCTGCATGCAGGATTTTGAGCTAAATAATGAGAATTAAACACTAATGTAATTATATGTTTTTGATGACTGCTCCTTTTTTTTTTTCCCCAGGATTATTTTGCACCCTAACCCTAACCCAGCACTGACTGAAACTCCTTGCATGAGGAGGTGTTGGGGTGTCTCAGCTAACAAGGTCCTTATTTGCTCGTTATTTGGATCGGGAGCTTGAAACTCCCTCAGATACGCTTACACTACCTGTGCAGGGAGTCAAGCACATCTCTAAACAAAGAAATTCCAAGGCTTTCTGAGCCAAACCTCTTTTACGTGGCTCTGAAAGAGGGAAGGCTTCTTAACAGCCTTAGAATCATAGAATCACAGAATAGTTAGGGTTGGAAAGGACCTGAAGATCATCCAGTTCCAAACCCCCTGCCATAACCAGGGATACCTCACACTAAACCATGCCTCCAACCTGGCCTTGAACATTGCCAGGGATGGAGCACTCACAGCCTCCCTGGGCAACCCATTCCAGTGCCTCACCACCCTAACAGGAAAGAATTTCTTCCTTATATCCAATCTAAACCTCCCTTGTTTAAGTTTGAACCCGTTACCCCTTGTCCTGTCACTACAGTCCCTGATAAAGAGTCTCTCTCTAACATCCTTGTAGGCCCNTGATAAAGAGTCTCTCTCTCTAACATCCTTGTAGGCCCCTTTCAGATACTGGAAGGCTGCTCTGAGGTCTCCACGCAGCCTTCTCTTCTCCAGGCTGAACAGCCTCAACTTTCTCAGCCTGTCTTTGTATGGGAGATGCTCCAGCCCCTGATCATCCTCGTGGCCTCCTCTGGACTTGTTCCAACAGCTCCATGTCCTTTTCATGTTGAGGACACCAGATCTGCACTCAATGCTCCAGGTGAGGTCTCCCGAGAGCAGAGTAGAGGGGCAGGATCACCTCCTTGGACCTGCTGGTCACACTCCTTTGGATACAGCCCAGGGCTGCATGTTCTTTCTGGGCTGCAAGCACACACTGCAGCAGGCTCATGTTCATGTTCTCATCGACCACCACCCCTAAGTCCTTCTCCTTTGGCTGCTCTTCTGCTGAGAAGATTTTGCTGAATCTTCTCTTTGCCCAACCTGTAAGATGTGTAAACTTATGCTGCCTTATGAATATTCAAACTTGCAGCATCATCCTGCATGTAAGAGAGGTGATTTGTGATGCTGACTTTATACAAATAAATATGGTTTTAATGAAGACTTAAGTACAGTGTTGCGATGTCCCTATATTATATTGCTCAGTGGGGATGGCAGAGGCTATGGAATAGGAAACCTCACTTGAAGTCCCTTTTTTAAACATAGGAGGAAGAGGTTCATGACCTCTGCCACCTGTGGGAGATGCTGGTTCTGTGGGAGAGCTCTCTTGGGGAGATGACCACTGTGATTTCTGTGATCTGAGATGGCCTGTTCACTGCTCTCATCCTGTCCTGGCACTGTTCCCCTGAGCTGGCCATGCTCAGTGTATGCAAAGCTTGGACAACATAGAGATAACGTGAAACAACTTTGAGAAATGAAGAGGCAACTGGTGTGAGCAGATGTCCCTGGGAAAGAACCATGGGGAGATAGGGCTGCACTGACTATCTTCTCCAGCAAGCCCATGATAATTAACCTGCACTTCTGAAACTATTGCTACGGCTTTGGTAGTTTTTTTGGGACAGCTTAGTAGCTGCTTTAGCTTCTAGAAGGCTGATGCTATGTCTTCTAGGGGAGGTGAAAAGATTCCCCTTGACCCCAGTGGGACCTGCACATCCCTGGAGGGTTTGGTGCATAACCTGCTGAAGTGACTGGACTCCTTCCCATGAACCTCATGCTGTTTCTGTCAGATATTTCATTTTTGGGAGATAATAATAAGAAAATTAAGTTCTGGGATAGGGATTATGCATTTGGGCACTGTCCTTGCGCCTATCATCCAACAAAGCTTCCACTTGAGCAATGGCTAACCTTGCAGTGGTGGAATAACCTTTAGCATGACACATGTCACTCATAGAGTCATTTAAGTTGGAAAAGACCCTTAAATCCCTTAGAGACACCAGTGTTGCAGTAAACTATGACATTTAATACCTAACAACAAACACTTGTAGCTTCCAGTGTTTTCCAGTCCTCAGTGGGAGACATTTATTTTCTGTGTTGCCATGTGCAGCCTCTTCATAAATATTTTGGCCAATGCTAATATCACTTCCTCTGTTGCTGAATTTCCTAGGGCAGAAGATGAACACTGAAAAATATATATGTAGATACATCTCCCATGTATGGGAGGAATCAGCTATGCACAGAGATGGTTTTTGGGTAGTGGATATAGTGGTGGTGAGGAGGAGGAGGAGGCTGAAGCTGCTGTTTCAAGAGTGAAAGGCAATTCTCCAGCTCTAGAAATGAATAATAGTGTTTTCCTCTGCCCCTCTCTGGCTGGTGATGGGGAATGGTGTGCAGAGCATGCTCTTCTCTAAGGATAGAGCTGCTGGCAAGATGCTCTATACACTCCCTACACAACTTATATGCTAACATGGCATTTTTATCTTTGTCTTCAACCTTCTTCTAGTACATCTTTTCCATTTCTGGCTTCCCCACTGCACACTGCAGTGCCAGAATGGGAGGAAAATAAATGCAGACTCTGGTACCACAGTGCTTCCCTCCAGGTGAAGCCAGGCTGCAGATATAGCAACATAAATCTTATTTTACTTTATTAGGCTTTTACTTATTTGGAGTCCTTTGACAGCAGCCAATAAAGATGGTCCCAAACAGAGACAGCTGGTATAAAAGTGTGGTTGACAGGCATAAATAAATAAAACTAATTGAAATAGAAAGACCTTCTGCTTCTTTATGGTGACAACTGAAGCACTTTACTAAAAATGGATCGACTGCAAAGAGGAATTAAGAGGTGTTGTAATAAGCTGGGGAGGTCGCTTTCTCTTGGAAACTTATTTTGGTGGAAAAGTGGGGTTTCAGTCAGGTTTCTTCACTGGCCACACTGATTTTCTGTAAAAGATTTTTGTTTCTTCTGGAAAAACATGAATGCCTCATGTCCTAAAAAGTGACGTTTGGGGCTCTAATCTGGAATGTGGGAGGATGTAGTCTGGAGTCTCGGCTCTTTCCCTATACCTTATCTCTCAGTCACACTTCTTTTGCTGGCATAAGGAGGTAAGCATGCTTTCTACCACACTTATCTGAGATACAGAAAGTCTGAGAAATAAACCAGGCTTTCTCTCCTCAGACAATTGTTTCTGCATGTCCTTGCTGTGTGTGCAGTAAAAAAAGAGGTACACCCTAACAGCTGCAGATAACTGTGTAAATAAATGGTAGATTTAAAATAAAACATAAATGGTCTAAAAAAGACTGTATGTATTCTATTCCTGAATGCAGCCCCAACCTGATTTTATTTGCTCTGGTCAGGGGTAAGTTAAACCCTCCTTATTTGAGCACAGTATTTTTAGACCCAAAATACAGAATACCAATTGTGGGTAGTGGCCTTGCCCTCAATTTATTTTATTTTCTGTCTCTGTTGTTCTGCTGCACTATAATCATCTTGCGGCTTGTGTTCATGGTGTGCTTATATTTACCATGCAACATGCAAATTGGTATCTTGTGAAATATCCAATGTCTTTCCACTGCCCATCGCAGGAGCCACTTGGTTGGCTCTGGAAAACAGCAAGGCGATTAAAACCCAGCCCTACTGATTTTGTAATTAAACAGAAGCACCTCCCATATGAATTTTGTGGTGCTTTAAGAAGTGAGGATGCTCTTGAGCAGAACTGTGTGCTGTGTGAAAAGAGGGGCTAAGTCCACCCTCTCCTCTTGTTTTTGCTGGTTGCTGCCTTCAAAGGCAGCCTGATGATGGCCAGGGAGAGCTGAAAGGGTGGTTGTGCATCCCTGGAACCATGCCAGAGGGTTTCCACCTACCCTCTAGAGGCTGGACACTGCGTGAGCAAACCCACATCCTCCCTTGCTGCAGGGACAACTCATCCTCTCCATCGCAGCCACCTCTGTACGAAGTAATTAAGTGGTTTGAGTTCTGAGAGGAGAGGATAATCCCATCCTGGAGCAAAGCTTCGTGTCACAACATGTCCTTGCACGCTCTCCGGCAGCTGGCTTTCCCTTGGACATCAGGATTGTCAGCAAAGCCTGCAATGAAAGTGCTGTAGGCTCCAGTCCTCAGGAAATTACAACCTGGGTGTGTGTGGAGAGATCAAAAGGGCTCCAGTGAGCCTGCAGGCATGGCCCTCAGGCGTGCTCACAGCACCAAAACAGGCAAAGAAGGCAAAGACTGGATTTAGCAACAGTCTAAGTAACGTCAGGTCATGCCCATGCTATGATGGTGAGTGCTGGGCTTCCACATCTGCCCTTGGTGAGAGCCAGGACCTCTCCTGCCTCCGATCTCCCTGGTTTAGGAAGAGATTGGGTTTTGAAAGCAGCCTGATGAGAGTTAACCATTTTTTCAAATGATTAATTGAGTGCACAGATTTCCTCATTGCACAGAACCAATTTGTTTTTACTAGGTGTAAATATATTTATCTCCTACCTTGCATCCTCGGGAGGCATCAGTGTGAGGTTGCACAGGTAATGGTGCAGCCTTCCTCTGCCACCCCAAGGGGCAATAGCCGTTCCCATCGCAATACAGCAATATCAGCATATATATGTTAAGTCCAAGTTTCTAAGTGCTTCTGAACTTTCAGCAGTGCTGATGCTCCAGCAGTTCTGATGCTCTAGCTCTTCCACTTGGTAGCAGGAATCCAAACCAGGCATCTTGGTGTGTTTTAGACACCTCTTTGTCATCGTGTGGATGGACCGTTGGGCAGGGCCCAGCTACAGTGTGTGCTAGGTCAAGATCATTGTCCCAGATGAAACCAAAGGAGGTTAAGTACTGGGACTGCTTGGGAAAGCACAGATGGGACCTCTTCTGGTCCTGCCCTGTGCTCCTGCAGTGGTGCTGGGTAAGTACCTGAGGTTCTACTCCTGCTGCCTGTGTGTCCCCTGGGCTGTAGTGCTTTCTGGGAGGCATGGGGGAGATGTGCTCCACACTCCTGGTGCATCACAAGCCTTTTTCAGCAGATCAGCTCATTTAGAAGCTAATAACCTACAGGATGCTTTTGAGAAGCAGGGGTTTTGCTTATGTGCTGCCCCTGGAAAACGAAGGACATTGGGAGTCACATTCGGAATATTGGCCTAACAGAGTTGGTGTCTTGTATCAGGAAGGAGTCCTTGGATGCCATCAAAACCTGCTCCTGCAAATTGCCACCTCCTGGGTGAGACCTGCAGAGGGACAAGCCCCAGGCCTGACATCTGACAGAAGAGGGTTGCTGTTTTCTCCCTTGCTCTGCTGGGAGCTCAAGTGCTGAAGCCTATTGCTAGGGGACCTCAAGAGACAGGCTGCTGGGAACATGTGGGCTTCAGAGATGAGGCACCATGTTTTACAGGGTGCTCTCCAGCCCCAAAATAAGTCAGATTTGTTAGTTTTTTTATTTTTATTTTTTAGATTGGCCTACTTTTTAGGCAAAATTCTGTAAGAAACCCACCAGGCTTTCTGGCAGGATTTCAGTAAGCCCAGTATGGTCCCATGTTGTGCTTTAGCTACAGATACATTGGCAAGTAGAAAATAAATGTTTTCAAACCTTCCCCGTGGGCTTTAAACTGCTGTCTCTCCATGGTGCTGTCAGTCAGGAGGAGGTGTAACCAGAAAAGCTCTCCATGCAGCTGCATGAGAAAGTTGGGGCTGTTCAGCCTGGAGACCTCATAGCAGTCTTCCAGTATCTGAAGGGAGCCTATAGGGATGTTGGGGGGGGACTCTTCATTAGGGACTGTAGTGACAGGACAAGGGGCAATGGGTTCAAACTTAAACAGGGAAAGTTTAGATTGGATATAATGAAGAAGCTCTTTACTGTGAGGGTGGCGAGGCACTGGAATGGGTTGGCCAGGGGGGTTGTGAATGCTCCATCCCTGGTGGCGTTGAAGGCTGGGCTGGACAGAGCTTTGGGTGCCATGGTTTAGTGTGAGATGTCCCTGCTTATGGCAGGGGGGTTGGATCTGGATGATCTTAAGGTCCTTTCCAACCCTAACTATTCTATGATTCTGTGAATGGTGGTTAAACTAAGTATTTTATCAACCTAAAGATACAGCAACAATGGATGTTGCATAAGAGCAGAAAAGAATATAGTTGCCTTTCTCAAAACCCTGGCTTTGACTAACCATATGTCAATTTTCCACAAAAAGGTGAAAAAATAAAATGCGACTTTGACCTTTACCATTTCTCATCGACATTCATGTTTATCCAGAGCACTTCATGCAAGCATTTTTTTTTTTTTGCATTTCAGGAAAATTTTTGCTTCCAGCCCTTGGCATTTATAGAGACATCCATGTATCACAGGGATCATAAGTCAGATCACTACAGAATGTCCTGGAGGTAAGTCCTGGAGATTATGTGACCTGAAAGTGCAATTTGGTGTTGGCATTGTGGGGTTACCTAGTGAAAACGGTTTATTGTGGTGTGGGGCTGATATGTGGCCCAATAAATAAAGATTTCTGCCCATAACTGCATATGGGGAAAGCCACACATACAGTGTTGATGAACATCCCTGCAAGCAGATAAATGTACTTCTAATTTGTCAGCATAATTACCATACCTTTGCATAGCACTCAGCCAGTAATTCCTTTCTCAACAGATTACAAGTCTTAAGTAATTCTCATGGAAGATTAATTCCTCCCCCTTATATTTGGACACCTCTCTGAAGTGCATTTGCAGAACTCAGCTGGGTGTCATTAATGTCCCTGAGTGATTACTGCGGTAGCATTGTGATCTATAAATGTCCCTCTGGAGCGACTCCTGTAGATCTAAGTATGAGGCATCAATCTTCCTTTTGTAATTACATCCTCAGAACAGGAGTGAGGCTTCATCCTCCCGAAACAGCTTACTACCAATTAGCAAGCTTTATGTTTTGGGTAGACACCCTGTCATCGGTCTGCGTGAGAATAGAGTCCATCTTCTCACCCTTTCTACATCATGACAGTAAAAAAAAAGAGATACCATGTGGAAGATTGTAAATATAATGTCTACACCCATGGTCTTCACCTTGTTTGGAACTGCTTTTAACTCTCCTGTGAAGAGCTCTCTGGAGGAACAATTCAATCTTGCAGCTCAGTATGTATTTTGGATCAAGAAACATCAGTGAAATTTCCAGACATGTTTTTCCTCTTTTTTCTTTTTCTCATTCCCAGTACCAAACCTTATATCATAGAATCATAGAATAGTTCAGGTTGGAAAGGACCTTAAGAACATCCAGTTCCAACCCCCCTGCCATAAGCAGGGACAACTCACACGAAACCATGGCACCCAAGGCTTCATCTAACCTGGCCTTGAACACTGCCAGGGATGGAGCACTCACAACCTCCCTGGGCAACCCATTCCAGTGCCTCACCACCCTCACAGCAAAGAATTTCTTCCTTAGATCCAATCTAAACCTCCCCTGTTTCAGTTTGAACCCGTTACCCCTTGTCCTGTCACTGCAGTCCCTAATGAAGAGCCCCTCCCCAGCATCCCTATAGGCCCCCTTCAGATACTGGAAGGCTGCTATGAGGTCTCCATGCAGCCTTCTCTTCCGTAGGCTCAACAGCCCCAACNAATGAAGAGCCCCTCCACAGCATCCCTATAGGCCCCCTTCAGATACTGGAAGGCTGCTATGAGGTCTCCATGCAGCCTTCTCTTCCGTAGGCTCAACAGCCCCAACTTTCCCAGCCTGTCTTTGTATGGGAGATGTTCCAGTCCCCTGATCATCCTCGTGGCCCTTGATGCTCTGGCTTCTCTTAATATCAGTACGAGAAACAACGAAGTGCTGTTTCTATGGTGGACCAGGACCAAGCCTAGTCTGGGCTCTTCCAAAAAATAGACTTAGAAATCTGGGTTTGAACAGCAGTCTTGTGGGGTCTTGGGTTAAGGTTGGGTTAGCCTTGCATAGGCTGCAATGGTTATTGAGAGATATTAGTTATTTAGCTTAAATAACTAAGTCTTAGACAGTTTGAGTCACTTGGAGCTATAGTATTGTGTGGTTCACTGTGCTGTGTGCTTAGCTTTACTTGCTTAGCATGAGCAGTTAGATCTGCTGAAGCCTTAGGCCATGGGCTGTGGACTCTTACCCAGAGATGCTTTTGGCTGGAATAGAGTTAGTTTTCTTAGTAACCTTCCCAGAAGCTGGTGCAGTGCTGTGCTTTGTCCTTGGTGTGAGAAGAATGCTGTTAACAGCTGATGTTTTAGCTGTTGCTGAGCCACGTCTATCCCGTGTCCAGGACTTTTTTAGTGTCCTGTGCTCTGCCCATGAGTAGGCGCAGAAGAAGCACAAACCAGGATACAAGGAGACCATCACTGTCAGCAGAAGCAGTGACTCCACAAGGTGAGAGCAGTCAATAGCCTGCCTGTGTGAAACAGAGAAGGAATTCAATAAGGTGTTAGGAGACAGGCTTTATTTCCCTGGATGACAATTGCTGACTTTAATCTCATTGATCTGCCAGTTCCCTTGTTTTTCAGCCCTTCCAAGACCTCAGAGCACCAGATTTCTCTTCTTCAGCCCTTGACTGCCATTGGATGTTTGCCCTGGAGCTGCTCTGGCTTGCAGCAGATGAGCTGTCTGACCGATCCCAGGATGAGAAAACCCAAACCCTCATTCCCTTAAAGTGCTCATTTCTTTCTCCCCAGCTACGGGAGCAAGTTGGGGTGCCCAGTTTGGGTGTAGATACTGTTATGGTGGGCATGGATGGCCCATCTGCTCCCAGTGCTATTGCGGTAGGGTTGGTAAGCTGTGAGGATGCCTTACCTCGTGCTGGAGCTGGATTAATAAACCTAGTATTTTTTTCAAAGCAGGGTTTCATTAATTAGATCTGTTGCACTGCCTCTGGAGTTGCATTTGCCAGTGGCACTCAGCTGCTGAACATGACTGATGCTGGTGATGGAGGGACACTGGCAGTTATGGTGGTTTTGGCTCTACCAGGACATCATCCCAGTTTATTTAGACGTATAAAATGAAGTTGAGAGGATGCTCAAGTATCTCCATGGAGAGGGATGGCTGGTGATGCTTCTTCTTGAGAAGAAATGTGTGATAATGGCAGGAAAGGGCTGCCCTTTCTCTCCCGCCTGCTGACCCCTCACTGGAACTCAATCCAGCTGTGAAGTATCACTGATCTTCCAAAAATGAACTGGGAAGATTGTTCTGAATACACTTCTTCCGTCATCTGGATATTGAGCTGCTTGTTGTTTGACGAAATGGGAGGCAGGACTGTGTGCTATTTTGTGACTCCTCAGTAGATGAAGCCTTTGTGTAGGATTTGATTGTTTTGAGCCATAACTGCAGAGTCAGCAAGAGAGGTTTTTATTTTTAACAGTGTTACTGATTGCAGCCTTCCCTTCGAAGGCAAGCTGGCTCCGTGTGGCTGTTCCTCTGTCACACTCAGTAGCTGCTAAGCTGTGTTAGAGATGGCTTTTTACTCTTTGCTACTATTCAAGTTGATGGTATAGAGGCTTTGATTTGTGCCTCAGATCATTTCCTGGGTTAGTGCCTGCAATCAGGCCAGCTCCTCTATGTCTCCATCTCTGTTTTCTTCCCCATCTTCAAAAGAGGTGTGGGGAAGGGGAGTTTGCCTTGCTGTATCAGTTACACTAGCACAGACAGGTTTAGCCGTGTGGATGGAGCAATAGCACTAGGAATTGGCCACGGCAGCTGATGAGGAGGTTGTCCTCACACAGGGTTATCGGTGTGACCCCAGCCTGAAAGTTAATGGAGCGTAAGTGACTGTGGTCCCTCCAATGTGGATGGTGCTGGGGGAGCATCCCACAGAATCACAGAACCAGCTCAATTGGAAAAGCCCTTTAAGCTCATCCAGTCCAACCATTCCCAGCACTGCCAAGGCCACCACTAACCTATGGCACTGAGGCCTCGTCTCCACGGTGTGTGAGCATTTGCAGGACCAGTGGCTGCAGCCCTGCCCTGGGCAGCCTGTTCCAATGCCTGAGCACCCTATGGAGAAAGAATTATTTCCAGTATCCAATATCTAGTATCTCCCTGCATCCTTGTGGCCTGGTACCACTGAGGTTGCCACCATATCCAGTGTGCAGGGTGCCAGGGAGGCAAGCATGTTATCTGCTTCCAGTTGGATTTTCAAATGGAGCTGGGGAGATACTTAATCCAGTTCTCCAGCTGCAGCATCCTCTGCTTTGTGTGATCTAAACAACCTTGGTGCCAGTCTGGAACTGGGAGGATGGCAAACTGGGAGGATGGCAAACATCCTCCCGGTGATTTCACAACCAGTTTCATTAGGTTTTTGCTTTTATTTTCTCTTTCCCTTCTGAAACTTGGAGATGTGCAAAGAAAACATTTCCTGGCCTTTGAAAGGCAGCATGCAAGATTGGGGTTTGATGTTTGTGGGCATAGGGTTGGTGGTTGCACCATCATCTGGCAGCATCCATGTTGCAAGACGTGCTCACAAGGCACCCAGAGCCTGCTGAAGCTCTTGTTTTATCCTGATTGGATGCTTGAAAAGAAGGAGAAAAGAGAAATTTCCCAAGACTGGATGCTACCTCTAAAACTGAGGCATTGAGTTGGGATGTGCCCAGGTGAGGGACTCTGAGTCCCACCTTGATGTGTTGTTTAGAGCTTCCCTTGTGATGGGGGGAGATGTAACAGAGCTCCATGGAAGCTGCTATGGTCTTACCCTATGAGCCTAGTTCCCAGCCACATGAGCAACCCTAGTGTGATGTCCCTGCAATATTATAATTTTTTCCATTTCCCAATAATCTGGAGATTTTGGGCATTAAATTATAGAACCACAAGTTGGTTTGGATTGGAAAGGACCTTAAAGCTCATCCAGTCCCAAGACCCTGCCACGGGCAGGAACACCTTCCACTACAGCAGCTTGCTCCAAGCCCCGTCCAGCTTGGCCTTGAACACTGTTAGCAATGGGGGAGCCACAGCTTCTATGGGCAGATGCTTCTTTCCTTTCCAGATGCTTTTTCCTTTCCAGTTAAGAGGTTGTTTCCAATGCTAATAATAAAATTCTCATTGAGAGCTAAAGTGAAAAAGATATATCATGGGAATGGAGAGGAGCACTGCTCCCTGGCAGCTTTCTTGCCATCCCCTTACCACCTACAGCAATTTTTTTCAGTGGTTTGCCGCATTAATCCTAAATCTTTGTCTGTTAGCAGCCAGCACAATAATTCAAGCATGCACTTAATGCCAGTAACAAATGTTAAACCTCACATCTGGGACAGAAAATATTAGTTTTTCTAGTTGCAGGCAAAATAAAATGAAGGGAAGGGAAAACAGAGAGATGGTGCCTGAGCCCTGGGAAGCGTGTGGGATGCTCACAGTGCATATATACATACCTTATATGTATATTTTGTATTATTAGTATATGTATTTTTTTATTTAATGATTAAAGTGAAGGGCTGGACTTGGATTCAATGTAAGCCACTGTAGCCATTACAGCTTCCAAGGTACTTCACTTATTAATTTAAAGCCCATGAAATGGGTGATCTTGATAATAGCAATAGGACTCATCTGATCAAGTGTGAGGTGCTGAGAGTTCTAGATGTGATTTACCACATCCTGCTGAAGACATTTATAACAGATTGAATGAACGAGTCCCTAAAAGTGCCTGTTTCTCTTCATTGACTAAAGCAATTGTGGGGTGATTATTTCTGATGGATACATCTATGCTGCACATACCTTGAGTCGAGGGAGCTGAATCACACTCCAACTGATGATAAAATCTTTATTTTCCCCAGGGGTTTCAATGGACCTTTTGGCTCAGAGGCTTGCCTGAGCTCCAAGTAAGCAAACCATTGGGAAGTGATAATAATTTGTAATAAGTGATTTATTTCTAAGGACTCGGCTGCACTGGCAAGCATCAACACGATATTGGAGGCTGCCATTGTTAAGCATGCATCTGGCTTTTGTCTCCTGCAATTGTAACAATGCATTCAATAATGTGCCAAATGGCTGTTTGGTGAAGTAAATATGTAGCATGGCACAGAAGAAAGTCTTTTAATGTAGGGACGGGCTGTCAGGGAATTGCTTTTGGACACTGTTCGTCACTGGTTCCCTGGTGAAATGGAAACAGCCTTGAGAGGTTTGGGGACTGTTCAGGGCTGTCCTGGAGTGGGCATTCACCTCTGGCTTTTGTGGGTGACATTGGTGGTGCACTAATGTGCTTATCAAATCTGCAGGTCACCCAAGAATGGGAAAATCCCAAAAGGGCTCTGCAGCGCAGGGCTAGAATTTGAAAGGACCTTGGCAAATTGGAGAAATGGATTGAAAAATGGTGTGGTGCCATTCAGTAAGGTAGATTAAATGCACATGAGATCCAGCGTGAGGTGGAATATAATGGGAGAGGTGAAGGGTTGGAGATACCGTAGTCCCTAGTGGAAACTTGGTGCTGTAGGTGCCTATCACCCTGTGCTGCTGAAATAGGAATACTCATAAAATCCCAGACTGGTTTGGATTAAAGGGACCTTAAAGCTCATCCGGCTTCAATACCTTCCACAGGCAGGGACCCCTTCCACTGGAGCAGCTTGCTCCAAGCCCCTGTGTCCAACCTGGCCTTGAGCACTGCCAGCGATGGGGCAGCCACAGCTTCTCTGGGCCATCACCCTGTGCCAGCGCCTCAGCACCCTCACAGCAAAGAGCTTCTGCCTTATGTCCAACCTGAACCTCACCTGTTCCAGTTTGAACCCATCACCCCTTGTCCTACCACTGCAGTCCTGATGAATTGCTCATCTCCAGGTTGCCTGCAACCCCTTTAGGCACTGGAGCTGCTCTCAGGTCTCCCGTTCAGGAGCCTTCTCTCCCCCAGGCTGCCCCAGCCCAGCTCTTTCAGCCTGGCTCCAGAGCAGAGCTGCTCCAGCCCTCACAGCATCTCCATGGCCTCCTCTGGCCTCACTCCAACAGCTCCACGTCCCTCTTGTGTTGGGGTAAAATATCAAAAGCATACACATCACATACTGCAAATATCTGTAACATCCTGGAGACAATCCTGCTCATCTTGGTGCTGGTGAAGCCTGAGCTGGTGTCATGGGTATTGGGCTGAGCACTGGTCCAGAAGAGAGCGATGTGGGGGAGAGGAGAAATTAGATCCTGCAAGGAGCATCTTGGGGTCTGTATGTCCTGTGTAACTCTGGGGAGAGACACAATGGCAGTTCTGCAATGCACCATGTAACAAAGGAAGGAAATAAATTGTTATCTGGGGGGTTTGTGGTTGGAACCTCTCAGTAGCGTAAACATCAGTGCAGGATGTGGTTTCTCAGCTGCACTGGGAATAGCTGCCTGCATAAGGGCTATCCCTGCATGAACTAGGCATGGGTTGAAGCATCCTTATGGCTCTTCTTTCTGATGGCCATGTGCAGCCAGGCTTCTCTGGCCATCCACAAAAGAAAGATGAAGTGCCAGTGGAGAAGCAGAGCTTGTTTCATTCCACAGAGGAGCCAGTGCAGGACCAGAAATGCATGCAGTTCATTAGTGTGATTAGCAGTTTTCATTTTCTACATCTCCTGCTCATTAATTCCATCACATCCCTTCAGGGGTGTAGGTGGGTAAGAATGATTATCCCCCTTTTCAGATAACAGGATCACTGAGGTTAACTGATTTCTTCAGGCACCGAGGTGGCTGAGCAGGGATTAAAGCTCAGCTCCCAGTTCCTGCTCTGGCCTCCCTTCCCTACGCCACAGGCTGTATCCCACCACTTCTCTCTATTTCCCCTTTTAACTTCTGTGTATACATCTGCAGGGGTTTTCCCTCTTGCATTTTCCTGTGTTCAACGTGATGGTGAGATGTATTTTTCTTCCTAAAGAGGGCATTTTATCCCTAATGTTAGCACAGCACTGTGGACCCAGTGCTTGGCAACACGCTGAGTTCTTACTGGCTTGAAAATATATTACCTACTATGGCATAGCCATTTTGGGGTGAACATATGACTTTGAATTGTGCTAGTCTGGCACGCCAACACAGTTCTCTGTGGCTATTGGTAAAGTCATTATCCCACCACATTGGGAGATTTCAATTGCTAGAACAGATTACTGCCAAGCATGAGTCAGGGGATGGCAGATGGCTCAGAACCGGGGTCTCTGTGATGGTCCCCAAAGATAAGCATCCTTCTACAAAGGGAATGCAGGTCTGGTTTAGCCCAGGCTCTGCACTGTATCCCTTCTGGTGTTCTCTGGAAGAGAAAACCCCTGATCAACCTGCTGACTCAACACTCACCTCTTTTTGGCCTGCTGGACTTGAGGGAGGCGACTCAGTTGCTGTAAAATAGTGAACCTGGATTCCCAGAATGCTTTTCATGCAATACCTTCTCTTTTATAAATACATAAGGTGTGCCTTATGAGTTTTGTTTCAAGTATTTTCTTTTGTATACAAAAACCCCTTGCATTCTCATATCTGCAAATTCAGTTTTGAGGACCTGTCACGTTGTCTAAGCAGCTAATTTTAATGAGGAATTCCACCCTTCCTTTTTGACCTCATACTTTCACTTCTCCCTTCTGTTTTGTTTCCACATTTCCTTGATAAACAAGACCCAGGTTATTCACCTCCTTGTTTCTCTTCCCTCTTGACCCACTGAAGTGAGTGGTTTTTACATTCTCATACGTGCTGCATTGTAGCTGGGTTTCTCAGTAAGATGCTAATGGAAGGAAGCAGGTGGAGTATCCTGCATTGCCTTTTTATGTGAGTATTTTGCATTCACTGTAACTTTGGATCTTTTGACTCAGCAGCTTAATCAAAAATATTTAAAAATTTTCGGTTTTGTTCTTTGAAATGTTTCATTTGACTGTAAATGCAATCAATACTTCTTCATAGAATCATAGAATAGTTCGTTTTGGAAAGCACCTTAAGATCATCCAGTTCCAACCCCCCTGCCATAAGCAGGGACACCTCACACTAAACCATGCCACCCAAGGCTTTGCCTAACCTGGCCTTGAACAGTGCCAAGGATGGAGCATTCACAACCTTCCTGGCCAACCCATTCCAGTGCCTCACCACCCTAACAGGAAAGAATACTGCCTTCAAGTATCTGAAGGGGGCCTATAGGGGTGTTGGAGAGAGACTCCTCATTAGGGACTGCAATGACAGGACAAGGGGTAATGGGTTCAAACTTAAACAGGGGAGGTTTAGATTGGATATAAGGAAGAAATTCTTTACTGTGAGGATGGTGAGGCACTGGAATGGGTTGCCCAGGGAAGCTGTGAATTCTCCATCCCTGGCAGTATTCAAGGCTAGGTTAGATGAAGCCTTGGGTGCCATGGTTTAGTGTGAGTTGTCCCTGCCCATGGCAGGGGGGTTGGAAGTGGATGATCTTAAGGTCCTTTCCAACCCTAACTATTCTATGATTCTATGATTATTGTTCATCTTTCTTTATTATTAAATCTCAATGGTTTTACTTAGGAAGTGCCCAGTGCCTGGAAAATCAGCCTCTCAGATGCCTTCCCTGAAGTGATGTCCTGGTCTTGCCATCCTTCTCAGGAAATGCTTATGGGGCCAAGAGAAACCCAAGAGGTATAGAATCCCATTGACATTCCTGTTAAACAAAGGAAGCTGCTTCTCTACTTTGGGAAACAGAGATGACTTTGGAGTTAAATTTTTAATTTTGAAGATAGAGATCTGAGATCTCAGATCTGAGCAGCTTTTATGAAACCATTTCAACTGATTTTTGGAAACAGTTCTGACAACAGCATTCAGGATTTATGTGTACAATGTGCACAAAGCAGCTGCTTCCAGCACGATTTCTACTCCCAATGCGGGAAATACCTTGCATGCTGGACAGCTGTCACAAACAACAAACAAAACTATTAAAGCCAGCAAAAACAAGGTGTGAGCTGTGTTTCATCTCAAGGATCTTGAGTGGCTGTGTGCCAATTTGTGTATTTTACTGTTTTCTGCAGTTTTCCAGGCCTAGATGGCTGTTTTCGACATCCCACTGTGTTTAGATGCAAGTTGTTTGCTTTGCAGGAGACAGCACCGATGAACTCCTCTGCAGCCTCTCCTGGTGAGGGTGGTGGCATGGGACAGGTCTGGTGCCCACGGTGAGGTGGTGTTGGTCCCCATCTCTCAAGGCAGACTCCTCTGTGTGCCGTGGCTGACAGCACACCAGGTTCTTTGGAGGTTTAGTAGCACAGGCTGTCCCGTTGCAGTGCCTTGTGTTCCCTGGCACTGCTTCATTCCCTGGCACAGACACTGGCTTTGTCCCCTTGTCTGCTGCACCGCTTGCAACAGCTCAACAATAGTCGGGTGGCTGCGGCGCTCTGCTTGTGATGCTCCTCACAGGCATCTGTTGCCTTGTGCTTCCCCATCTGCTGCTCAGATCTGCTCCTCTTCTGCAGAAACCATGGGGCAAATGCTGCCCTTTTGTTGCTGAAGGGTTCATCTGCTCCTGGAAGGGTTTTCACATGGGTCAGTGATTTCACTTGGAGAACAGAGTATCAGGAGAATCACAGAAGGGTTTGGGTTGAAGAGAGGTTTAAAGCTCATCTAGTCCTATATCCTGCGATAAGTAGGGGATCTTCCATTAGACCAAGTTGGTCACGGCCCAATTCAACCTGCCCTTGTATGTTTCAAGCAATGGGGCATCTACCACCTCTCTGAGCAACTTGGGCCAGTGTTTCAGCACCATCAGTGTAAAGAATTTCTTTCTTCTATCTAGTCTAAATCTCTACTTTTTCTGTTTACATCCATCACCCTCTATCCTGTCACTACAGGCTCTACTAAAACCTCTGTCCCCTTTGTTCATCTAAGCCTCCTTTAAGTATTGAAAGGCCACAGTAAAGTCATCCTGGAGCCTTCTCTTCCCCAGGCTGAACAAGCCTGTCTCCAGATCAGAGCTGTTCCAGCCCTCTGAGTAACAGCCTTGTCTCTTGGATATGCAAACATAGTCACACCCCATGGAAAGAAGTTATAGCAATGTTTTGTGACCCCTGTTGAAGGGCTTTTCTGGGAAGGTAAGTGTGAACAACCCAAGTGAGGACCATTAGATGTCCTCACTTTGGGGATCAACGTTTAGGTACTGCATGGTTTCTGCATTGCTCAGACACCCTCAAAGATGACTATTGACTAACTCCGGTGCTACGGAGAATTTTGAGATGTGTCATATCATGAAGCTGAAGAAGAAGTCATAATAACCCGAAATTTCCAGCTGGACATTGCCCACAGATGGCCAATCTAACTCAACCCAACACATGGATAGGCTGCCAACAGCTGCTGGATAGTTTGGTCATGCGGACTTGGAGTTATCATTGACAATAACTCATTTAAAGTTTGGCAAGGGCATTACATGTAAATAACACTGTAATTCTGAACGAAGAGTGAACATTGATGTTATGGGTAAGGCCCTACCTAGCTCTTCACATGCTGTCTCTGGGGAACGGTCTCAAAGGCAGGCTGTAATTGCCTAGAGCCCTGTTTTCTCTGCTGCAGCTATTACCTACATACGAAAGTACTTCTCATCAAGTATGCCAAAGATACATGCAATAATTATGTAGTCTTCCCATATTGGTTTTGTTTTCCTCAGGAGACATACTTTCAAGAAGTTCATCTTTATGATAATGCTAAAACTTGATGTAAAGAAAGCAAGTGTCTTCTGAATGGTATTTCCTAAGGACAGAAAGTCCTGCTACAGTTCAAGAGGCCAATAGTGCTGAGAGTACGACAAGGCATGAGAAGAGGATAAAGCTGTTTTGAACTCTAGAGCACCTGGAGGCTGTTTTTATTGGGGAAGGTGAAATGAGCTCAGTGGTCAGAGATGCACATGGGGGATCCCTGTGTTATCATTTCATTTTCTCCTTGATGGTGTTGGAAAAATCAGGAAACATCCAAGCATCTATTATATGTGCATTCCTCCTCCAATAAAACCACCAGATGAGGAATGCTGTCTTAAACTCATCATAGAATGATAGAATCACAACATGGTTTGGATTGGAAGGGACCTCAAAGCTCATCCAGTCCCAACCCCTGACACCGGCAGGGACCCCTTCCACCAGAGCAGCTTGCTCCCAGCCCCTGTGTCCAACCTGGCCTTGAACACTGCCAGCGATGGGGCAGCCACAGCTTCTCTGGGCAGCCTGTGCCAGCACCTCAGCACCCTCACAGGAAAGAAGAGTTTCTTTATATGTATCCTGAACTTGCCCTGTTTCAGTTTAAACCCATTACCCCTTGTCCTGTCACTACAGTCCCTGATAAAGAGTCTCTCTCTAACATCCTTGTAGGCCCCCTTCAGATACTGGAAGGCTGCTAGAAGGTCTCCACGCAGCCTTCTCTTCCCCAGGCTCAACAGCCCCAACTCTCTCAGCCTGTCTTCATATGGGAGATGCTCCAGGCCCCTGATCATCCTCATGGCCTCCTCTGGACTTGCTCCAACAGCTCCATGTCCTTCTTATGCTGGGGACACCAGAACTGCACACAATGCTCCAAGTGGGATCTCATGGCAGGTTAAACATGCCTGAGTGCGTAGGGTGGCAAGGAAAAGAGAAAATGTTGGGTGAAACTTTCATTTTCACTTCTTGCATAGCTTTATGTTTCCATGAACCCCAGCCAGTATGTGCAAAGAAATCCAACCAACATCATTCAGTCTTTTTTTTCACCTGAGTCCAAGGCAGGAGGGAAGGTTTCAGAACTTAGTCTCATCTTTGAGATTAATGAGTGAATGAGGGGTCTCTGATTCACTTCAGACCCACCAAGCAGAGCCCTGTCATATGGTGAATCACCATACAAAACGGTGATAGATGCTGCAAGTCTGGTCTCCCATCAACCTCTATCACAGGACAGAGTCCCTTAGGTCTCCAGGAAAGCAAGCTGTATGCCATGGAACTCTTCATTAAGTGTTATTACTTATCTGAATCAGTTCCCCCTTCTAAGGTTATTTAAGCTTTTGTTTAGAGTGATATGGCTGTGGGATGTGGAATAAGATAGAAAATGAAAGCAAAATTGAAAATACTTGTCACCATCAATGAAAAAACCCAGTGCTGCCTGTTCTCATATTACCAACTACCCCCTTACTGGTCCCATCCTCTCTCTGTGTTTGTTTCGCTCTTTCTCAGAAAGGAGCTTGCACAATGTCATACTTCAGCATGTCATAGGCAGTGAGAATATACTTCTGCTGGGAAAGAAATGAAGAAACTATTTGCAGGGAGCTTTTCCTCCCATTGACTGGGTGGAAGAGCTCCATGAAGGGCTGTCTAAGGTTTTTCCTACACAAGGATAAGAAACCCACTCCTGTTTTGTAAAATACCCATGGGATGCTAAGGTGTTTAAAAAATCACAATTCCAAGCTGAATGAGCAAAGGCATGGGAGGGAGAAGATCAAAGAATCTTTGAGTCACAGAATGGTTTGGGTTGGAAGGGACCTCAAAGCTCATCCAGTTCCAGCCCCTGCCACAGGCAGGGACCCCTTCCACTGGAGCAGCTTGCTCCAAGCCCATGTGTCCAACTTGGCCTTCAACACTGCCAGCCATGGGGCAGCCACAGCTTCTCTGGGCACCCTGTGCCAGCGCCTCAGCACCCTCACAGCAAAGAGCTTCTGCCTTATATCCAAGCTGAACTTCCCCTGTTTAAGTTTGAATGTGTCACGCCTTGTCCTATCACTACAGTCCCTAATGAAGAGATACTGAAGATACCTTAAACTTATTCAGAGTTAACAACTGTCTCTTCCAACCCTGCTGTCATGTAACCTAAACCAAAAGAGGACGTTTCAGGGCTGAAGTGAACACATCCATGGTGCACCAAGTCCTTGGCTCCAGCTGTGTGACACTATCTTCAGCTGTAGACAGCAGTGCTCGTTCAGGGTAAAATGCAAAAAATAATAATAACAAAAAAGACAAACTCACCACTTGTTTCTTCTTACTGCAATCAGGAAAAGGGATTATCAGGCAGCTCTCCTAGCTGGTGAGAGCACTGTCACAGGTAAAACACGGGCAGCATACACGTGTATAGACAGCTTCAGTCCCGTGTTAGTTTGAAAGTGGCCATGAGCATGAAGCTGGGCTTGTGCTACCACATTTGGGACTAAGGATTTTTGAGTACATTGACAGTAGTTAATGAGAGTGGCTGGCACTTCTACCCTGAGGCAGCAGAGCTCAGTGCTGCTCCAGGGCACCCCAAATACACCTGACAAATCTGCTTGCCTATTTTCCTCTGGAAAATCCAGCGTTCCTCGTTTAAAAGCATGGTATTCCTTGCTCTCTCTGCCTGCGATGTTGTGTGAACGGTGCTTCGTGAGCAAAGGCGAAGGTAAGGACATCGCGGAGAGTTGTTTTGCCCGCTGCTGCAGACTCAGCAGGAGCCCGTGGCTTGGGCTCCCCCGTGTGGGATGGGATTTTCCCTGTAGGACAAACGCTGCCAGTGTTTCCCATGGACAGGCAGCAGAGCAGTTGGTTCCTATCGCACAGTACCGACCAGAGGTATCATTTTTGTCAATACCCACCTGCTGCTGGAGAAAGCCTGCAGCTCCCTCCTTCGCTTGCAGCCACAGTGTGATAACAATGATGTCTGTTTGCAGAGCTAACGAGGGGCAGGGAGACATGTGCTGCATTTAGTTAATGAACAGGAGTGGCAATTCAACCTGCAGCTCAGTACAGGTACCTATGTGCGTGGCTTTTCCCACAGACTGCCTTTTGGAATGCTTTTCCTGGTTTTGCGTTTTTATAACTCTGGTGCAGGGAAAATAAAATATTGGGTTTTGTTCTGCAAAGATCCCCACTTTGCTGAAGAAGTGTACATGAAAGGAACGCCAAGGTACCACTATTTCATTAGATGCGTTTGGTATTAGGATAACATAGTGGGATGGAGCACATAATTTACAGTGAATAACTGACCCAATTTGGCTTATTTTTTTTTTTGCCTTGCAAGCCTTCCAATCAACTAATTATAATTATTGTGTTGTTTAATTGAAATTCTAAGCACCAGATAACTTCAATAAAAAACTTTCACTGCAGATCTATTTTATACCTGTTTATCTTACGGGCATTTAAGACGTGTTAATTAACCTCAGCAAACACCTTTGTTGCGTCTTCTTCCTGAGTGGGTTCGCCTGGGGTTTGGAGTTGTCTCGCCAAAGCAAGCAATTGTAGATCCTAATCTGGAAATTAAATCCTCAGTGACTTGTCTCTAATAATTGTCTCCTAAAATTACCTGTTGTTGTAAATATATTGAACAGCAAATCTACTCCTTTAAAGGGTACTCCTAGAAAACAAATAAAAAAGGGGTGAAAAGAGCCTGAAGCAAATTCTATAAGATCTTCTGAGTCTTTGATGGTGCTTCCCATGGTGTAAAAGACCCAAGGTGGCCCCGACGCTTGGGTTTCTCTCTGTGGGCCCATGCTTCTTCCTTATGGCCCAGTTTTGGACTAGTTATCAGTTGTGATGTGTAGTCTTCAGGTTTGCATTGAGAGAAGATCCCTCTTCAGCAGGGACTACAGCAACAGGACAAGGGGTAGTCAGTTTGAACTTAAAAACAGGAAGTTCAGGTCAGATATAAGGCAGAAGCTCTTTGTTGTGAGGGTGCTGAGGCGCTGGCACAGGGTGCCCAGAGAAGCTGTGGCTGCCCCATGGCTGGCAGTGCTCAAGGCAAGGTTGGATACAGGGGCTTGGAGCAAGCTGCTCCAGTGGAAGGGGTCCTTGCCTGTGGTAGGGGTTGGAACTGGGTGAGCTTTAAGGTCCCTTCCAACACAAACCAGTCTGGGATTCCATCATTCTATGAGAGCAAAGGGATATTCCCTGGAATATCCATGAAACCATCATAAAACCTCTACTGGGATTTATCTTAAAAAGGAGTTACATGCTGATGTGTAGCTGGTATGGGTGACGCTCTGAAGTTATCCAGTCTTTCCCAGATACACCCCTGAAACTGGGATTTCAAGGCCAGGTTGGACAGAGCCTAGGGTGCCATGGTTTAGTGTGAGGTGTCCCTGCCTATAGCAGGGGGGTTGGAAATGCATGATTTTCAAGTCCTTTCTAACCCAAACTGTTCTATGATTCTAAGATTTCTCGGAGCAAATGTATGTCAGTTCTAAATACACAAGTACACATTAGTTCCCAAGAAGCTGCTGTGCCTCTTGAGGTAATTGCTCCCCTTCCTTCCCCTGCAGTTGTACAGGTCAACCCAGAACTACCTTGAATTAGTACAGCTCTTCAAGGCATGCTATAACTTCAGTACTTAAAGGCAGGCCACAACCTACACATGGAGCATTCAAAATCAACATCAAAAATCATGAGTCATATGCCAGAAGAACTTGACATTTTTTATCATGTTCTTTTTGTGTTATTTCTGGTTTGGGTCACATTTTCTGGTTATCCTTTTGAGTCACAAAACTTGTACTTTTTGTTGAGGTCACAGTTGTTACGATGTTGTTACGAGTCTGCTGTGATTTGGCTCTTTCCTGTAGCTTCACCTCATGAAGCCTGGGGATAAAAAGTGATCCACAACTCAGCAAAAGTTTGATGGTCATGATGTCCTGGGCACTGTATCCATGTGCTTTGGGTCCCCAGGCCTTTGGCTGTGGCTCCTGATAATTAGGGTCCTGCCAAGCTAACAGTTCCTGCTCTCACCCCCATGCCAATCTTGTCCCTTCTTGAGTCCCTTAATTGTGGAGTTCATGTATTAAAGTTCTGAAAGAAAAAGTGAGATGCCTGAACCTTCCCTCTTGTGCCAACAGAGATGCAGCTTGGCTATTAATGATGTTCTTTAATAAAGTAAATTCCTTTAGCCATGGTGGGGTTAAGAGTGAAAAAACAGGGAGAAGCAGAGGGTTAAAATAACTGAGCTGCTGTGAAGTGAGCTGTGGGGAACACGTCCTGACAGGCCCCTATGCAAGTAATTCTTTCTTTGGACTTAATCTTCCACTTCAGTTTACAGTTAAGCACATAATCCTTCTTGCTTTAATATTTTTACCTCACTCTGTGTCTTCTCTTTGTTTCACCAAAACAGCAAAGAAAGGATAAGATTGGAGTAAAAGACTTAGGTGGATGTGGACCTTTTGGGTCCTTCTTCCTTATGAGAGAGGATCCATTTCTGGTGTCACAGGGGAGCTTGGAATGGGATTAAATAGGTGCAGGTCCAGGATTTAGGCCTCTGAGCCCATATCACAGCCCAGATGAATAAATGAATTCCAGTAATTTTTGTTGAGACATAGTTTTGGAGAACACTAAGAAAACTTTGATTTCACTTTACCTGCAGGTGTGAGAAATGAGTTCCTCTGGGGGGGTTACAAATGCCTTTGAAAGGACTGGAACTGAGCAGGATAGTGCTGGAAACCAGACACTGCTAATCTGTGATCCAAAAGTGAGCTGGTCATTTATGGTGAGCAGCAATATGCATCCCCCTGAGGCACCCCAGAGACTCCCCAGAGCCTCAGTATAGGGTTTACAGGGAGCATTTGTCATGTGTGAAGTCCCATTGCTGCATGGCAGGGACAGACCTGAAGCTGTGAACTCATTTTGCTCTCCAAAAGAGCAGAGCAAAGTGAACCAAGAGGCAGACCTTCAGCTACATCAGCTGGTCTGCACCTGCATATACATTTGGTATACCCCATATTCCTTCCATACTGCCTACAGCTTCAGGCAATAGATTTATGTAGCTATTTTACAACCAGTATGGACAGAAGTTTGGAGAATTACGCATTTTTTATCGAATGTGAAGTCATTATGCAAATCTATCACCTAAAATATGAGCACTGTGGAAAGAACTTGATAATCCTAAAGAAGCCTTTATAAAATCTTTATTGGATTTTAATTTGTAGCATGGGCTATAAATTGTGCTGTGGTTCCTGTACCATGTCCCTGACATGGCACACACTGGGTTGCCCTTGGACCAATGACAGTGATGAAGATGCCCTTTTTAATAAGGTAACTAACTCCAAGAGATGTCTCCTTCCAGCACTTTATTATGGTTGTATTAAGCTGTCCACAGCCTATTGCTGTTCCTTTTTTGTATGGAGAGGGTAGACAAGCTCTGTTAGGGATAGCCAGATTGCAGATCTTGCAAAATACTTTTTGAGAGCTTATAGCTGTAAATAAAACATGTCTGGTCTCTAGAGATAACACAGGGCCCAGCTCATGGTTTGGTGCTTTTGAGAGATATTAGTTATTTAGCTTAAATAACTAAGTCTTAGACAGTTTGAGTCACTTGGAGCTATAGTATTGTGTGGTTCACTGTGCTGTGTGCTTAGCTTTACTTGCTTAGCATGAGCAGTTAGATCTGCTGAAGCCTTAGGCCATGGGCTGTGGACTCTTACCCAGAGACGCTTTTGGCTGGAATAGAGTTAGTTTTCTTAGTAACCTTCCCAGAAGCTGGTGCAGTGCTGTGCTTTGTCCTTGGTGTGAGAAGAATGCTGTTAACAGCTGATGTTNAGAGTTAGTTAGTAACCTTCCCAGAAGCTGGTGCAGTGCTGTGCTTTGTCCTTGGTGTGAGAAGAATGCTGTTAACAGCTGATGTTTTAGCTGTTGCTGAGCCATGTCTATCCCGTGTCCAGGACTTTTTTAGTGTCCTGTGCTCTGTCCATGAGTAGGCGCAGAAGAAGCACAAACCAGGATATGAGGCCAACACTGTCAGCAGAAGCAGTGACTCCACAAGGTGAGAGCAGTCAATGGCCTGCCTGTGTGAAACAGAGAAGGAATCCAAAAATGTGTTGGAAGATCTCACTCCAAAACATCACCATTGGGGTAAAAAGGCTTGTGAGGGGCAGGTGCATAAATGATGAGGATGTGATTGCCCAGGGGTCAATTTTGCTGTGGGTCCCTCTCCACATATCCCTTTTCCTCTACCACTAAATTAAGTTATTATTTCCTGGAAGAGAACAACAGAGACTCTGCTTCAGGGTTGAGCCCAAGGGAGGAGGAAGCACCCCAGAGACTGAGCATGTGTGTGAGCAGGGAGTCAAAAGGGGCACCCATGGGCTCACTGGTCTCAGCAGCTACAGTCTCACAGGGCTTGTGTGCAGCTCCTTGAATGGCGTGTGAATGCTCAGGTAGCAGCTTCTCCCCTAACAGTATGTCCTTAACTCCTCTCACTTTAACTGGCACAGATATAGGCGTTGAAAAATTCCTGCTTATGTTGGCTAGTCGTTTAATCTGGGGCTTAATTCTGTCCCTGTTGATCAGCATGCCTGTGGCCAGGTGACTGTTTTAATATGAGCAACAATAGGCACAAAGGGGGGATTTTCAATAAGCTCAATTAGAAATCCATCTAGATGCACTTTAGCTGTCTGAACAGTTTCAAAACATCAGCCACAGAGCACTGAGCTGCCACAGGTGGTCAGGAAGGTTTAAGCAAGTTGTAAAGGGCTCTGCTCAGTTCACTGATGGTGGTGCACGTGGGTGCTTCATGCAGGCTCTACTTTTGAGGTTTGTACACAGGCAGACAACTTGTTTTCTGAGGTATTTACACTGGCTACCCTGGAGAGGACTCAGTAGAGTCTAAAATTAGTGTATAGGAATTTGAAGGACTGGGTGTACTGAGGACAAGCAAACAGCTTCCTAGTGCCCAAAGGGGCTGCAGGAAAGCTGGGGAGGGGCTTGGGACAAGGGCCTGTAGGGACAGGCCAAGGGGAATGGCTTGAACCTGCCAGAAGAGGGGAGACTGAGCTGAGCTCTGAGGCAGAAGCTCTTTGCTGTGAGGGTGCTGACGCGCTGGCACAGGGTGCCCAGAGAAGCTGTGGCTGCTCCATCGCTGGCAGTGTTGAAGGCCAGGTTGGACACAGGGGCTTGGAGCAAGCTGCTCCAGTGGAAGGGGTCCCTGCCTGTGGCAGGGGTTGGGGCTGGGTGAGCTTTAAGGTCCCTTCCAACACAAACCAGGCTGGGATTCTGTGATTCTACGAAGGCAGGAGGCTCCAGGTGAGCTTTGGGTGGGCTGCCTGACAATTTCTGTGTGAAAGAATGGAAAAGGTGACATAAGATATGATAGATAAAGAATTATAGCACAGGAGTGTAATTAATGCCAGTCAAAATGGCTTTATGGGAAATAGGTCTTGTCAAAGAAATGTGATTTCATTCTTTGATGAGATAACACATTTGGTTGATAAAAGTGACTGTGTTGAGGTAATAGACTCTTCTGAAGCGGTTAGTGCAGCATGGGCTGACACTCTGATTAACATTTATCATGGTAAGCTATCAATAACGAGCACATTAAATGGATGGAGGGCTGGCTAACTGGCAGGTCTCGGAGAGGGGCTGTCAGGAGGAAATCAGCAGCAAAGGGTGATATTTCAGTGCAATTCCTCTTCTGAAAGCGGTGCTGCAGGCTCCCTTGCGTAGTGTTAAGGGGCAGCATGGCAGTTTTTAACCATATCATTGCCCCATGAGCACACTGTAGTTTTGTGTTATTCATGTGATGTAATTACCAAGTGTCTGGAAGGAGGGAGAGCATCCTGGTTTGACCGGCTTCCTCAATAGCTGGAAGATCACTTGTGAGGGGATTTTATTCAGGTTTTGTACTTGAGGTGCAGAAATGGGAGCAGAGCTCAGAAGGGATATTTAATTGGTAACTTTTTATAAGCACCTACTTCTTGGCATCCTTCATGAGCAATGTTCTGTAATTCTCCCGAAGACTGAGCTGATGAAAGAAACTGGAGCAAGAGTATATCAAGGACAAAGCCAGGATCCCGCTTTTAATGAAGCAAACATAACCTTTTACTGAGGCAGACTCACCCTGCATTTGTCACGAACCCGATTAAAGCTTATGCAGCCATTCGGTGCAGTGTTTAATTATAGCTGAGCCCGTGAGCCCCCTCGGAGTTACGGATTTTCAGGATTTCTAATAAAATTTCCCTTTTTTTCTTGAATTTTTTGAGGCTTGTAACTTATTTATAATGAAATACGCTCCAGGTTGAACTTGCTGATGCAAACCGATGAGATGGTTGGTGCCCACCTGAGGATGAATTATCCTGGAGGGTATCTGAACACCCCCCAGCTCTTTTTGCTTTCCTTGATTTTTGTTAACATAGGAGACACGTAAGAACGTTTTCTGGTTCATAAAACTTTTCCAATCACCTTTCCACCACCTGACCCTGAAACACAGAGAACATCAGAGAAATTTTGAGGTTCACACCTGGATAACCATGTTGAGGGGAAAACCTCTTTTTATTGTGAGAAATGTGGTAGAGGTATAAGTACTTCTTGTCTTTTCAGGCATGAAGGGGAACGTTTATAGAGAATCAGGGAAACCCTCCTGCTCCCAGGCAGGGAACCTTCTAAAGCCTTTTCCTGGCTTGTGCTGGGGCTGTGTGAAGGGAGAGGGGCAGGACAGAGAAGGCAGCAGTTCTGGGAGGAGGTGGCATGGAACATAACAAAATAATTTAGCAAAATGGCTTCTATCACTTTTCCCATTTATCCCCAGCCAAAGTTGCTGAATTGGGACCTTAATTCCAACGGCTTCCAGCTCATTGTGGTAACATCAAGCTGCTTTTTAATTAAAAAGGGCTTGTGCATTTCTGCATTAGCATTATTTATTTGCTCAGAGGGTTTGTTGAGATTAGCATGCACATGGGGAGAGGGGCAAAGCACTCCCTTTACTCTTGGATCCAATAAATCTTACTCAGAAACATATTGACTACCTCTGCCGCCAAATTGCGCACCTGGTTATTGCAGTGAGGATGGGTGTAATCTTGCACGTTAAGCATCATCTCCTTGCTCACTCACCAGAATTGTCCACAATAGAGCTGCTCCAGGTCCTTCATCCTTTAATACACTGATTTTACTATGTATGTGTGAAGTTATAAACGTTTTTCCCCCTGTACCCCTGCAATAGTATCAGAGCATTAAAACCCCCAGAAGTCTGATTTTAATCTTGTTGCTGTGCTCAGTTCACAACAGGACATAATAACAGCAATAGCAATAAAGAAAAAAAAATAGTAACAATAGCAATGATAATAATAGTGATAATGATAATAATAACATCAATAATAACAACACAATAATAATAAAAGGGAAAAGGCAAATCTTTCCTACCTCATGATGAGGTGAATGTATTAAATGCCTCGGTCCTATATCAGGACCAAGATCTGGGAGGCTGCAACTGGGAAGAGCTGGGATCAACAATGAGATGATACCTGAAATAAATAGGGGAAAGAATTTCTGCCTCGTAAGTACAAAAGGCTGTGAAAGAGTTGGTGAGAATTTGAAGAGATGGTAAGGGTAATTTGCTAATGCAAGAATCCTAGCAGTGCAGCTAAGGGCTGAGCAGTGTTCCGATGCCTGCCTTTATCCAAAGCACTTTGCTTTGTGCTGTAGGATTTTTCACTCACAAATTTTTCACACAGAGGGGAAAGAAAGAAGCAGCCTTCAGCATATTTCTTACAGCTGTAAACAGAGAAGTGAAAAGGATCAAAAGAAATAATTTATCATCCCCCTGCATGCTTACAAAATAAACACACTTTCAAGTTGCAGGGACTTTTCCCAAGTTTCTCTGCATCACAGGTTATTTATAAAGGCTCAGCGCTACTTACTTTCTGTGGAGGTTTGAATTTTTCACTTTTACAGCAGCTTCTATCTGTGCATCTCCAAAAGCTTATGTAAATAGCAACGGGTGATGGTTCCCAGTGCTGCTATGTAGTATTAGCTCCCTTTTAGACAGCGTAAGACAGGTATAGGAGGTAGCTTACACCGAGTCATGTCTGGATGCTACTGTAATAGCCTTATGTGATGCTGTCAACTGGCTGTGATGAGATGGGGATCTAAAAATACCTGCTCTGGACTAATTTTGTATGCTGGAAACTTGGTGGGAACTAGGACTTGGGCAATTGGCCACTGAGGGACTCCCACATGGTAGATCTCGCATGTATTTGTTTATGGATTGCTTTCAGAAGCCATTCCAGCATATTTTTCCAATTGCAAAGAAGTCAGATGTGGCAAAACACACGGCACAAAATTCTTAGAAATAAAACTGTGTTCCCAGTGTGGTGGATACCATGGTCTGGCACTGTGCCTTGCACTGGAGCATCCCTGCTCCATGGGCCAGACAAACAGCAGCCTGAGAGTGAGCCTCCTAATTATCTTCACGTGATATAATTAGATGGTGCTAATTGCATCCGTGGCATTCGTTTCTGGGTGGCAGTCATGTTTTGCTGCACAGGGGAATTAATTTGACTTCATTAGAGAGAACTGAGAGAACTAAGAGAACAAATCTCCATTCCTGGCAGTGTTCAAGGCCAGGTTGGACATAGGGGCTTGGAGCAAGCTGCTCCAGTGGAAGGGGTCCTTGCCTGTGGCAGGGGGTTAGAACTGGATGAGCTTTAAGGAACCTTCCAGCCTGAGCCATTGTATGATTCTATGATGTCTTGCAATGTTGAGTGTGTTGAAATTGAAACGTGCAAACCATATTCAGCTTCCATGAACCTACCTTGTGATAGAAAAGACAGATTTCAGGGAGTCAGACTGCAGAAATATGCAATATTTAGCCATGTAATGGATACTTTGCCATTCTGTGGCTGTTTACTTCTAGTCTTGACAATATGAGAAGGTGATACCTAAACCTTAGGTCTGGAAATCCTGGCTATGGACTAGACAAGTGTTCAGCTGTGTGCAAGCTGTTGGAAATTGGAACCACGAGGCTGCTGATGGCTGAAAGAAGGTTTGAACTTGCTATGTTATTTAGGCAGCTGTTAGCTGAAAGCCTTTATTTAAGAGCATTGATGGAGAAAGGTAGAAAGAAAGCTCACATCGTCTTGTTAACCTTTGTATACGCCTGCATAATCCATCATAACACAGAATGAAACCTGGTAAAGACATCACCTATTTTATATGGGAAAGGAAAATCGCTTTGTGGAGTTTCCCACTGAAATTCCCTCTTTGGACACTGCTACTGACAGCGAACCTGTCTTGAAAGACCAAAGATTTTTTGTCAGGTATCAGCAGAAAAGATCAGCTTTGAGGACTCACATGTTCCTGGAAAGAGCTTTCTCCAGCTGAAATGTTTCATAGTTTTGGGGGGTTTTATTTGTTTTAAATTGTAGCCTTGAAAATGTCTGAACTGATGCTATGAAAATTTCTGCTTTCTTCCCAAAGTCATGTTTTACCTAAAAGATCGCACAAAATACTAGTTTCCTCAGCTCTAACTGTAAGCACAGGAGTTTTTATTCCCTTCAACAGCATTATTATGTACAATAGGGGGAAAATAAAAAAAGCCCCAGTGAATCTCATTGAGAAAGGAACAGCCCAGACTGAAGCGTAGTCCTCAAACACTGTGATTCTCCATCCATCTCCCAGGTGCTCAAGCCCAGATGAGGTGCCCTTGGCAGATGGCCCTTCTCTGGACTGGCCTCACTGTTTCTCTATGTCATGCAACCACAGAATCACAGAATGATTTGGTTTGAAGGCATCTTAAAGTTCATCCAGGTCCAACCCCTGCCAAGGGCAGGGACACCTTCCACTAGAGCAAGTTGCTCCAAGCCCTGTCCAACCTGGCCTTAGAAGTCCCTGCAGTGGGGACCATCTCCCATGACTCTGATCCCTGATGCCCTCAACAAGGACTCCAAGAAATATCTTCTCTGATGGTGAAGTGAGTAGGAAGCAGGAGCTCACTGAGGTGTGCACCTCACAGGTACTGCAGAAGCTGTGTGGTGATGAAGGTCAGCTCTGAAACACATAGGAAATGTGGAAGCCTTTCCTGGTGGAACCATGCTGGGATAGTTGCACCCATGTATGGAGCTGATGGACCTTGCAGCCCTTGCAGTCTGTCACAACAAGCCTTTTCCCTCTTTTCAAAGCAATTCAAATGCAATTAGCCAGCAGTAGGCTGGAGTTACCACCCTGAGCAGCTCCTGAGCACATGACCTGAAGTCCCACACAGCTTGGCATGACTCCTACGCTCCCATAACGGACGAATCAGTTCAACATCACACAGATGACTGTGTTTACATACAGCAAGAACTGTTTGCATTTGCTGGGTGTTAGGTGGGGGCTGAGATGCAGCCAATGCTCTGGCTTCTTGCGCTGTTTCTGAGGCAGCCTGTGGTCTCAGACCACCTCGAGGAGGCAGCAGTAGGCTCCTGGTCTGCTACTGGGTACCCTTGTGAGAGCTGGGACTCATCACCCACGGTGCTGTGTAATCAGACTCACTGGCAAGTGCTATCAAATGGTAATTACTGTGATTTGCATAAACATAGGTGAGCTCAGCAGCAGCAGCTGCTTGCTCTGGGTCCAGCACAGTGTGCACAAGTCTGTGCTGTGTGGCAGCTTTTGGGGGAAAACTGTGGGAAATGGGGCGGAAGGAAGCCACAGGTTTCTGTGGCATTGCCCTTTGCCATTCCAGGTTGGTGCTGTGATTCTTGTCCTTCCAAGATGTCTCTTCAGGTCTGAATTGTTGAGTGGTGGCAAAGGACATCGCCAGCCTCTGCACTCCCCATTGTAACCTACCCAGAGAGAACCGGGGTTTCCTCACCTCTGCCCTCTCAGAGGGTTACTCGCCTGCTCCGAGATGTGCAGTGCAATGCAACCAAAAGGTGGAATGTGTACAGTGCCAGGGTGGAGATTTAATAAACCAGCAGCATCTCATTGCCTTAACAGGGACTTAAATCACAGAATCCCAGACTGGTTTGTGTTGGTAGGAACCTTAAAGCTTATTCATATCCAACCCCTACCATGGGCAGGGACACCTTCCACTAGAGCAGCTTGCTCCAAGCCCCGTCCAACCTGGACTGTATTAAATCTGTTTATGTAAATCCCCACCTTCATTCCATTTTAACCCCTTCTGAATGTGTGCGTGGTTTAAGCCTCTAGCTGGGGCATTGCTCAGGGATGATGCTGAGACTCCTGAGAAGACACAGCAAAGATTTTTCTGAGTCTGTACTGAAAGTGGGAGCTTTTTCTTTTGCTACACAGAGATCTGTTATTGGCTGTTGGTGACAGCAGAACCAAAGGTTATAGATGTGTGCAATCCTTTTTTTATTTGATCTGGAAAAGGAGAAGAGGGAGGTTAAAAAATATATAAGTTAGTTTAAGTTTTCAAATGAAAAGAAAGGGAACCAGCAATTCATCGAGTTTTGACAGAGCACTCCATCATTCGCTCCTTTTCCAAGAACAAGAGTGAATTTACAAGAAGAATAATAAAAGACAGTGGGAGGTACAAACTTTTTCCAAAGGGAAACATTTCCCTATTGTTTTAACAAGTGCGAGGAACGAGTGCAAACACACAGAGCCATCCCCGGTGCACTTCCTCTGAGCCATAGCTTTTCCTTTCCGCATTCCCAAACAAATGCGAGGGCACGGACCCGTCAGCGCCCTCTCCTCCCCATCCTCCACCCCACCAGCTGTTGGTACCTCAGAGTCATTTCTGCTTCCGAAATAATTACTGTGTGTAGTGGTTTTGGAGAGGGCTGAGGTTACGCTTCCCATAATAATGAAGGAGAGAAAGGCAGTCGGTGGTGAAATCCTTTCCTGGTGGCACCAAGCATTTGTTCTGTTATAAGATGAGACTGCTGCATATGCAGCCTTGGGTAGGTACGTTTTGAGTGTTTGCTTGCTGCATTAATACCCTAGAAAGAAGCAAGAAGTTTTCCACAGGTTGAGCTTTTAAAAAACCCTCTGAGAGTAATGAGGTTTTTTTTGGCCTGATTTCTTCTTGCTCTTCTGCACCAAGCAGCAGCTGGAGGGTTGTAAACATAGCACCTATGTATTAGTCTCTTCCCAAGAAACCTCTGGGAGAAACGAGTTGTTATTAAGCTATTGGCTGGAGATGGCACCAAGGTTTTTTGCATTCAGCAAAGTTATGTTGATGGGGAAGCCCAAGGCTTGGCAGTGGAGTGAGGCTGTAACAAGGTGTGTAACCTGCACATAGCGCTAATGGGTGCTGGGGAGGGGCTCTTCATCAGGGACTGTAGCAATAGAACAAGGGGTGATGGGTTCAAACTGGAACAGGTGAAGTTCAGGTTGGACATAAGGAAGAAGCTGTTCCCTGTGAGGGTGCTGAGGCGCTGGCACAGGGTGCCCAGAGAAGCTGTGGCTGCCCCATCCCTGGCAGTGCTCAAGGCAAGGTTGGACACAGGGGCTTGGAGCAAGCTGCTCCANCAGGGTGCCCAGAGAAGCTGTGGCTGCCCCATCCCTGGCAGTGCTCAAGGCAAGGTTGGACACAGGGGCTTGGAGCAAGCTGCTTGTGGAAGGTGTCCCTGCCTGTGGCAGGGGGTTGGAACTGGAAGAGCTTTAAGGTCCCTTCCATCACAAACCAGGCTGGGATTCTGTGATTAAAACTGATGGGCGATTAGATACGCGGGATGAGGAATTGCATATCAGCAATCATCACGACCATTTGGCCGCTTTCTAATGAGCTCAGCCTGATTGTCCTCAATTCTGGAAACATCCCAACTTGTGCAAACACCTTGGGGCAATTCTCAGGCTGAAACACCCTAAAACTGGTGCTAAACCCATTCCTTATCTCATTAGCTGGTGCTAATTCTTGCTTTTCTCAGAGAGGCTCACATTATATCATGTTTGTCTGCAACCTGGATCTGGTTTTCAAACAACAGCTTTGTATTTCACCCCACGGATGAGAAATTCATGACTTTGAGAAACTTTGGCATGGCAGAAGGTGGAGCCTGTCAGGGTGTTGCCCTGTTTTCCTTTTTGCTGCTGGGTCCTCTCCAAGCCCATGTTGGGAAGTGGAGGTTGGGCTGTGGGAAAAGCATGGCTAAAGCACCCTGAAGGATTTGTGCTGGAAGCTCTGATAAGCAAAATCACAGAACTACCTGCTGGGGTAGTTACAGCCTAAAACTGCTCTGTGAGCTGTGTGCTGGGCACTTTGTAGGGCATCAGTAACAAAATCCTTGAGAGAGGCACAGCAAGGCTTGGTCTCCCTCTGGGCTGCAGATACACAAATATTTTGAAAGGAATCATAAACACTGCAGATTTTGCATAGACTGTAGCTAGAATATCTGTTCATTCTGAAAACCACCCCAACTGACATGGCAATATAATAGCCATTAATAGCTGCACACTCACTATTTAACTGCCAGCAGCTCTCCGTTGCCTGGTCCTCGAGGCCAGGACTGGTTCTGCCTTCCATCCCAACCCTCCCCAGTGCTGCAGGCTGGTGCCCAGATGGACAAACTCCATGGCATAAAACATCTACAGATTATTCGGAAGCACAAAATAATGCAAGTGTTCATTTTTATTGCTTTAGGGTATTCCCAGAGTCAGTAAAAACTTACAATGCCCATAAACAAAAGAGGTCCTTCAGGAGCTCTGCATGATACCTCTAAAAGGCAATGAAAGCAGAGGTAACAGCAGCCTGGGACCCTGCTGTGCATTTCACAACATGTATTTTCATACATAACAGTATTAGTAGTTGTCATATTGTATTTATTCCAATAACACAAGGTTCCTGTTAACTTCAGGACCCATAGGGAGTTTAGTTACCCTTGTACAGAAGGCACTGAGGTGTTATAGTTTGATTTATGCTCATTTTAATGAATAAAAAAAGGCATTTGGAGTAGATACTCCTTTCCTATTTAGCACCATAGGCTGGGTGCTTGCTGCAGCCCATGCAAACCACCAGCGCTCCAGGGAGAGAGAAAAGGTGGAGGGGGGATCAGACAGACAAACTGCACAACTCATTGCAATGGGGAAATGGCCAAAAATTAATATAAAGGCCCGAATTCCTGCTTAGAATAGAATCCCAGACTGATTTGTGTTGGAAGGGACCTTAGAACACATCCATTTCTAACTCCTTGCCACAAGCAGGGACACCTTTCACTAGAGCACGCTGCTACAAGCCCCATCCAACCCTGCCTGGAACCCTTTGCTTCCCATGGACATCTTCCCAAAAGCTCACCTGCAGAAGCTGCAGCTTTGTGTGAGTATTAACACAAGTCTTGGCTCAGAAGTGGATAAACCTGGCTGATAGAACATAAACTGCTGCTGTCACCTGGGACAAGCCTGAATCCAAGCACGGATTTCAGCAGTGTTTTTCCAGGAAGGGGTTATTTGGTCCTATTTCTCCCAGACGGCAGAACACTTCACAGAGTAGAATTCAGGATTACCATAAATGTAAACATGTGTTTTCTCAAGCTGTAATGGATTAAAAATGCTTATAGAGCTTTTATGAAGGAAAAAATCACTGTAGTTGTCATAAAAATCTTTACCTTACAGACATACTTAATGGAAATGTATTATATGCATGGGGAATGTTTACTTACTCTTTGGCTTAAAACTGCTTGTGTGATGCAGAAATATTTAATGGAAATGTATATTATACACAGAATTCATTTACTGTTTCACTTAAATAACTCCTTCCATAGAGCAGCAATTGTTAATGGCAATGTGCTGGAAAGTTGTGTATTATAAAAGACAATGTTTAAATGTATTTTTCCCCAAATCCTATGCAACAACCAATCTTTAATAGACCTTTCTTATTCTGCAGAGACCTTTTTAGGGCTGGTAGGAGCCACATCCTCAAGTTATTTAATAGGTGACCAATTGGAAGGACAGTGTTCACCATGGGAGTTGTGGGTCAATGGTGCCATACCTCAAGGATACAAACATAAGCAAACCCTCAGTTTTTATGAAGGTGAAGCATTACTTTGCTTTTGTTGCTCTTCCTTTTGCTCCAGTGCAGCACCAAGTCTCAGCTTTGGAAGCTGGAGGAGCAATCTGGAAAGCATAAAGGGCGAAAAGCCCCTGGTCTGATGGGAGCTGCTGCAACAGAGGCCAGCCAGAGGAAGAGCTTATAATCTGGCAGTGGCTTGGCTTGTATTTTGCAGCCACAAGACTCCTGACAAGGTAAAGCTCTTCTCAATGCCCACTCCAAAGACAATTCCCATTTCCCCAGCAAACTTAAGGAAAACAAAATCATTTGGAGTTACATGAGTGTGTGTGACAAATCCCAGCACTGCGGCTCCAATTGATTTAATGTGGGGCTGGGGATTGAATTACTTGAAAGAAACTGGGAAAGCTGTTTGGTTATTTTTTTTCCCTATATATAACCACTAGCTTAAATACACATCACATGTTATAGCCCGGGTGAGCACTTGGTAGAGTGAATTAGACTGTGCTTAGTAAAATAAAGCAGGTAAATTACAAGTAATCATACTTAGCAACAAAAGCATGCATTACACTATTAATACTCTTCGGACAGGGTGTAATTCTTTAAAGGCAAGGGAGACATTAGTAAGTGTAACACAAATACAGGATCATTGCTTTTTAGTGGATAATTGAGTGCAACAGCGCTTTCCTGTCTAATTTCCACAGAGCTCCATTTGTCTTCTCTCCAGCTCCTGAGAGCTTTTTATGCTTTGGGTCATGCTATTTCCATCAGTCTCCATGTAACCCAAGCCCTTGTTTACCATATGGACAGGTGTCTGCCTTCATTTAAGACACTGTGGGTTTTTTTGTGTGCAGCTTGTCTCCATCCATCCTTGCCCAGCTGCCGGGCAGGAGAAGCGATTAACTCCTTTCTCCAGCCTGAAAGCTGGTGGGAAAGGAGCCCTGTCACATTGCTGCAGCGGTGGGCCCATGTGTCCCTTGAGTTCCAGCATCTGGATCCCTGTGAACCGCTGCACTTGCATTCTGGAGTTAAAGAGTTGTGCATGAAAGGATCAGCACATGTCCCACCAGCTCTGAAACAGGGAGCAGACGAAGAACTCAGAATGCACAATACCAAAAGAGCTCTCATATGGGTTTTCTGTGCATCAAAATTCTCACAGCTGGAATTCTCTGTGTAAAGGCTGCTCTGGGAATGGAGAAGACCATCTGTTCCAGGGAAGTGGTTTTTGACAAGGGCAACCTGACATCTACTTTGGAACTGGGCTCCTGCTTGGCTTCCAGGTTGACTGCATTACTCCTAACAAGCTGATCCTGCTCTACCCTGGGGGAATGAGGGCAGAGCCAAACTCAGCACACATGGGCTTAATTAAGTCAGTTTATTTAATAAGAGCTAGGATGTAGTCTGATTTTTCTTGTGTTCTGGAGGGCTGTGGTGGTTTGGTTTCTTCCCCAGGCAGGTGAGGCGCTGTAGTTGATCTTCACATTTCTCCTTATCAAACCTTATCACTGGTGGAGAAGGATTAACTACCTCAGTACAGGTTGCATGAGTCTAAATTAATAGCTCTTTCAGACAGAGAACAATCTGGTTCACTGGCTTTAGCAGAGTTGGTCCAGATTGATGTGAGTGCAAATGTGATTATAACACAGCTTTATTGACTTTATTTTTCCCCTTATAACATGGCATCTTCAGGCTTGAATTTACTAACATATTAGTTTCATACCCTGGTGCTTTCCCTGAGCTCTATAAGTTTTCTCTTGAGTTGGATGAGTATGTGAGGAGATAGTAAGACCATGGCCCTGGTTACTGAGGCATTACAGGCTCTCACTGGAAATCTGGTGGCACAGGTAGAAAATGCATTTACTCACCCTTCCTGTGAAGGTGGATGTGAGTGAAAGTAGAGATGTACAATCTAATGTTACTTTACATGACCTGTCCAA
This sequence comes from Agapornis roseicollis, assembly GCA_002631895.1. Lineage (NCBI taxonomy): Eukaryota > Metazoa > Chordata > Aves > Psittaciformes > Psittacidae > Agapornis > Agapornis roseicollis. The sequence continues at coordinate 396,002 of NDXB01002945.1, forward strand.
GAAAAAGACCATTTACCTGAGGAAACTCAATTGTCACCTCGTGTAGCTCTGTGTAGGAGCTGAGGATGCAACCATAAAGTTTAACCATGAACAAGTGCAAGGTCCTACACCTAGGTCAGAACAATCCCAGGCACAGCTACAGGTTGGGCAAAGAGGGGATTCAGAGCAGCCCAAGGAGAAGGACTTGGGGGTGGTGGTCGATGAGAACATGAACATGAGCCGGCTGCAGTGTGCGCTTGCAGCCCAGAAAGCAACCGTATCCTGGGCTGCATCCAAAGGAGCGTGCCCAGCAGGTCCAAGGAGGTGATCCTGCCCCTCTACTCTGCTCTCGGGAGACCTCACCTGGAGCATTGTGTGCAGTTCTGGTGTCCTCAACATAAACAGGACACGGAGCTGTTGGAACAAGTCCAGAGGAAGCCATGAAGATGATCAGGGACTGGAGCATCTCCCATACGAAGACATGCTGAGAGAGTTGGGGCTGTTCATCCTGGAGAAGAGAAGGCTGCGTGGAGACCTCCTAGCAGC
>NDXB01002947.1:2998-15375 GCA_002631895.1 Agapornis roseicollis
GAAGGGCGGGGGGGGGGGGGGAAGGAACTCACTGCTTTTATTCTCTTGCCCTGCACACCTTCTAGGGCTGCTGCAGCCGCCCCTACGTCGCTGTGTTTGGCGCTCACCGGTCTGCCCCTTCCGCCTTAGTGCCTGGGGAGGGTTGGTCCGTAAACACGCACTAGGGTTTCGGTGTTTGCCGTCTTGTTTACCGCTTAACGGTGGACGGAGTGATTACTGCTGCACTTTAAATGTGTGTTTCCTTGCCGAGTTCGCTGGAAGCGAATTTCCTGGTGCTGTTTACTCCTTAGATTTAAGCTTTCGATACTTAAAGGCCGTGTTTCTGTTCTGAATGTTAACTGCTCAGGTTTTCTTTCAGTTATGTATGTGAATGGCTTCATTTGAATCTTGGGAAGTATGATTTGAAAGTAGTGTTATTGTAGTCATTCGTATAGGACTGATGACTAAGTGCTTCATATGTGCTGCATTTCTGTTAATTATAGTCTTCATGTTCTCGGATCTGAATACTTGGGCTACCTAAATACTACTGTTTAAAGAGAACAGCTCTTACAAAATGGGTTATGAGATTAGGGCTTATGATCTAATAACAGAAAGGATTCTTAAGGCTTGCTTGTCACATTAGTTCCACGAATTTGGCCTAATTCTCAGGCTGCTGATTTATAAAGAGCCAAAAATGTGGCAGGGTGTCTGCTTGAAAGTAATGTTTTTCCATTACCTACTATTGCTGAATGGTGTGTATGCTGTTGTACAGAATAAAGTGCTTATATTGTACATGGTCTCAGAAAACATATTTTAACATACAACCCACAGTGTGAAGTTTAAGTCTTTCAGGATGTCTCTGTTTCTTTATTTGTAGTTACACCAGTTGCACAGCATCTTTCTTAGCAGTTGTATGCATATGAAAGTGTGGGTTTGGCACTATCATGTTTATTGCTCTTGATTCTTTTTTGTTTTGTAAATAAACAAGCCCTGCCACCATGTGAGCCACTAGTGGCTTTTGAACAGTTTTGGGGATCTGTGAAGTAGAGAACAAATTAGTAGGTAATGCCAAAAGAGAGCCTTAGGGTATTTGTGTGTTACTCCTGTATACTTGGGTTAACTCGTGGGTATTTAATAGTGAAACTGTCTCTTAAAAAGCAAAGAAACTTTAGAGATGAGCTAGAAACAATACAATGAATGTTTCATAAACACCCATTTTTGCTATAAAGAGCTAAAAATTAACATGTTTTGAAGCTTTGCTACCCTGTGTTCATACTTCACTGTTGGATGAATCTGTGAACAGGTTTATTAGCCATGGTGTGGCATTTATGGAAAGCTGGTTGTGGCTCTGATTGCTATAGAGGTAACTCATATTTGTTATGCTATAGGAATGACTGGTAGCCCATAGGAATTACAGCTACAGCTGAAGTGTAGCATGGAGCAAACAGTTGCTCAAAGGCCATAAAAATGATTTGGTATAGCTGAGTTCTCTTATCCCTTATAAAAAGAGAAAAGCTGAGTAGTTTGTTATGTTAATGCAAGTCTGTAGTTTGTGAGTGTTTTTGTGTGCCTTTTTTGGGGGGTTGTTTGTTTTTGTTAATCATGTTCTTTAAATCCGTAGTGGAAAATCTAAAATTGGAATACAGACTCAGGTCACAAATGTCAGAAAACAGACCTTTAAGTGTCTCCAAAGTGCTGGCAGGAAAACATGTCTAGATCCTGTGGCTGTAAAGCTTTTGGTTTTGATTCTCTGTAGAGGGGTGTGTGTGAGTGGAAGCACATGCCCACACCTGATACAGAAATTTTGGTTCTCCACTGTGATTAGGTTTCTCGTTGCTACCTGTATCTTTTAACTGACTGCACTGAGTTTCTCAGCTCATTTGCTTTTTTTTCTGCTTTGCCTCCTTAGCCACATATACTTCATATTGATTGTAAAATACAGTGTCAGTTGCTGTTGAATCTTGCCTTACATAACATAGAGTTCTGAAATAATTATTCTTGTTTTCCTATATCTTACAGGTCCAGAAGAAAGTTGAACTAAGTTCTTTCACTAGCAAATTAAAACAGCCTTTTTTTCAGATATCCTAGTTTCTCCTTATCTTATTTTTTAAACAATGAAGTGATATTTTTGCAAAACATCCTTTTTCTTAAGATAAATGTCTTACTCTGATAAGGTGGTTTTGTTTCACAGCATCAGTTCAGAGTTCTGCACCAAATTATTTTGTTCCAATAAAGCCAGAATTAGATAAATGAAGCCAAAATTAGATAAATGCTTAGCTCCTGATTCAGCAAAGGAGCCATGGTGATGAATCATATGAAAAGATCACTAAATATTGAGATAAGAGGTTCTCCATATACAGTGTTCTCTTCTTTGGAATAAGAGAAACTTGCATTGTGCTTAGTTCCAATATGACCACAACAAAAAGGGTGGTGAGAGCATAGCCTTCTAGAAACTTTCATTTAGTGATGTTGGCTGGTGCTTCCTGCAGACTGAGCCCAGTGATGGGGGTGAGCACAAGAAGTTTTTAAATTGGTCAGTGTGAATCTTTAATGTATATCTGTACTTTCATATCTGAATTCTAACACTTAAGTATTATTCTGTTGTGAAGTTAACCTGTGTACCTGTGAAACTAACCAAATAGGAGAGTTACTTTCTGTGCTGGTTACAGATGGCTTTTAGTGAAAGGGAGCCGTTTCTGTTCTCTGTGCCCCCCTTCCCTAAGTGCTAGCTACAGGGAAATGGTGAGCTGGAACTTCCTTTGAGGTTAGGAGGCTGTTGGGATGTGCTGCTGTAGGTATGTTAGCATCAAGTCACGTGCTTAGATGTTGATGATCTGCATATTGAAATTAAAATTAAGGAAGCTACTGATTCACATAAGTTGACTTTTTTCTAGAATAATGTGAATAAACTGATGCAGAAAAGGTAGGGGTTCGTGCAGGCAATTAATGCAATCTATAATGTGTTTTCAGATCTGATGGGACAGTTAAAATTGGTTCCCATTGACTGAAATATTGAGATCAGTGCTCTTGTCTTGATAAAATAATTCTGAGCTATAAATTAGTATCAAGTGAATATACTGGAATTGCTCCAATAAACCTACTGGCTTTTTTTTTTTTTTTTTTTTTGAGACACTTTGTTAATTATTCAAGATAAATAGAGCTTCTGCGTGCTAATCTTTGAATGTGTGGTGGGCTGTGAAATATCCAGCCGAAGAGACCTGCAGATGGTATATGGATCCTGATTGCTGTGATGGACTTGCATAACCTGGAAAAGCTGTCCTGGCTGTTCAGAAGGGCTGGGAGCAAGGGGATGACAATGCAAGGAGTTCAGTGCTGTATACAGTGTTTGTATGCCTTGGTTGCCTCTGCTGAATATGAAGCAGTCAAGGGACAAGTGACATACACCTGCTTTTATTTAGTGACTTTCAGGAGAATCTTTACTAGATGGGTCTTCCTTATCTTCTACTCAGGCCCCTTTATCAGCTCCTAACAGAGTCTGATGGACATATGAAACTGAGCTCTTAGAAGAAAAAATTAAAATAAAAAAAAAAATCTTTTCATAGGCACGTGAAGACAATGGAATTTTAGGTCTTATAATTGCATTATCCTGTTCTTTTAAGNTAACAGAGTCTGATGGACATATGAAACTGAGCTCTTAGAAGAAAAAATTAAAATAAAAAAAAAATCTTTTCATAGGCACGTGAAGACAATGGAATTTTAGGTCTTATAATTGCATTATCCTGTTCTTTTAAGTGTGTAAGGAGTTTTTAGACCAGAAATAAGACACTAAGAGCCAAATACCAAAATTAGTACCTTGCTTCAAAGAGCTGTTTGAGTTTACTTATCTTTGAATTAACTGTGGTCTTACATATTTGTGGGGTTTTGAAAGTCCTAGCAGAAATGAATTGTCATAGTAATGAAAATAATATGGAATTTTATTTATGACTTACTGATTGTAAGTCAAGATACAACTTGGACTTCAATCTGTAGGCACACAATTTAGCAAATTCTTGGGAGATTAGAAAATATGTTGAATCCTCTTCTATATGTAATTACCTAATGCTGTCTAGACTGTCTGGATTTCAAAGGCTTTGACCTCTTGGCAGTTGACTTTTTTCCAAATTAGCTCCTAAGCTATCCCTAAACAGTAGTTAGACTTTTCCTTACATTTTGGGTTCCTCCCCAGTGGTTTCAGTCAGTTTGCCTGATTCATTTATTTGGATTGAATAGTCAGGTGAACTGACTATTCAATCAGAGTTATCTGTCCACCTGATTATTTTTTCCTTTCTAACTTCATAGTAAGTGAAATAGTGGTCACCTTGATTTTCTGTGAGACAGAAGGAAGTTGGGGGGGGGGAATGTTAGCAGATAAATATTAGGTTGTTTGTTACTGTGGCTGGTAAATACAACAAACTTGCCCATACCTATTAATTCAAGAACAAAATCTGCTGACTGTGTTCAAGTATATGAACACAGTAAAGAAGAATGAAACATTTAATCTGTAATGTAGTATTGACTGTTTCTTGCAATGTGTTCACAAAGCCTTCTGTTCATTACTAAGCATGACTACTTCAAACTGGGTTTCAATCCTGTTGTCTGGCAAACTTTTTTAGATGAACTTGCTTGTAATCTGGTTAACTGATACAGGATAGTCACTCCTTGTTTTGGTTAAGGGCCTAAGACTTTAGACTAAAACTTAATTGATATAAACTCATCAAGTTTTAATACAAAGAGCAGGAACAATAGCCCAGTGCTAAATACTCTTGCCCTAGTCTCTTTGGTTTTGCTTTTTGTTTTATTCAGAAGATACTAAAAAGCCTTACTTGAATGTATGGGTCTTCTAATACTTGGGTATATAGCAAAGGAAATACTTCATGTTAAAAAGACAGTATTGCTATCAAAGGCTGTGATGACCCCAAAGGACTGGTGATACTTACTTTTATCTGACAGAGCAAATATTAAAGTAGGCTTATCCCCATAGATATCTGTGATATTAATTGAGCTAATGTCTAAAGCCATGATGATGTAACTTTATGGATATGAAGTTCTGTGTGGTGGTCATTTTTTGTTTGTACTTGGTGGTTTGTTTGTTTGTTTTTTTTTAATATAAAGTCTGTTCCTGTGAAGCATTTTCTGCCTTTTGGTCCAGAAATGTGATTCTTGGTCACTTAGGTGAAATTCGTATCAACTGAACAGATTTGATTGTCAGTGTTGTGACAGAAGCAAACAGTGCTCAACAGAGTGTTTTGAGATTCACAACAGAATATCAAGTAGTGAAGTACAGCAGCATTAGGTAAGCTGGATTCATTGTGTCTAACCATATCTTCTCTTAATATGGCCCAAGAGCTGATGGATCAAAACTTCTGAAGTCACCTCTAAGCTTTTGGCTTTTAAACTGTGGTGTAGTAGAACAAACTATGATATGAAGACCAGGCACTGATCAGATAATCCTTAAGGACAGCTAGCTGAAAGCCATAAACTCAGAGTTACTGATTAAAGAACTAAAGCTTTCCTGATGTGTAAGATCAGTTTGTTAACTTTGCTGTTAAACTGGTTGTTATGAGTTGGCTGGAATGTTAAATACTTTTAACATGCTCTTTAGAGCTTTTTCTGAAGCTGATTTATGCCTCCTCACTGTAGACTGTAGGGGTAGCATTAATGCTTTACTTATGTCTAATACAGTGGCTATAGTGACTAGTGCTTTGCTGTCTGCTTTTGGAAAGGTTAAGTGTTTTTTGTTCCTCTAGTCTGCCTTCTCTTTATCTGTTCTGTTTATCAGACTTCATGGAAGGCTTTAGAGAAATGTGCAATTTACTTTGAAAAGAGAAGTTTTGTGAATCGTCTCACCTTAGGTCATACAGATGCTAGGCTTGATGTTGGGGAAGTAGCTGAAAACCAGGACCTACTCTAGCAGCTAAGTGTTGGATGACTTTAACTGTAATACAGGCTGCACTCCAGAGAGGCACTTTGATAGCAGTTTAGGCTGGTGTAAATTAACTACCATGTAACATGAACTACCAGTACATATGTGTACTGGTTGCTTGTGTAGTTAAGCAGTAAGCTGGATCAAGCAGCTGATGTGGCCTGTAACACTCACTTGCTACATGCACATGAATTAGATCCGTGTCTGGTCAGTGCTGATACAGAGAGCTCATGTTGAGCTGTTACAGTCCAGCTCAAAGTCATCTGGGATGAATGTACTATAAAATATCCTGAGCTCTTGTCTGTATCCAAATGCAAGTTGAGGTGAAACTGAAAGGAAAACTGAGTATAATTTAAGGCAAAAGTCAGAAACCCTTGGCAACTGAATTGTATGATGATAACGTGTCACTGCTAGTCTGCAGAACAATAGGAGCAGGTTCCAAATGCATTGACACCTTCAGACCCTGTTCTAGCCTATTAAACTTGTATTAAATTGTGCCCCTTTTTAGCCACTGAATTACACATTTGGTAACAGAGGTGGTGTTTGAAAATGTAGATTATGCAGGCTTGGAGAACAGATACACTCTTGGATTGCTGAAATTGGACAAACCTTATAATATGCTCTGGTCCTGTAAAACTTTTTCAGATGGTAATGTAGTAGAACTCTTACAGAAGTTTGAACATTTATTCTGGGGCTTTTCTTATCCTGCAGCTTGTTTTTATGTTAGCTCTGAAGCATATTGCTGAGCCTTCATGAGCAGTTGTGGGGGGGAGGTGGGAGTGAACATGACCCATACCACACCACTGCTCCCAAAAAAGCTCCCCAAAACAGATGGGGAGAGTTGTGGGCTCACTTCAGCAAATGGAACAGGTACAGAGAAGCAAATGTGCAGAATGTCAGTGTTCTGAGACTTTTAGTGAAAAACTGTTTTAGTTTGGTTTAGTAGCTCACTAATAGTGAATTACTTGATCTGATTCAGCCAAATCAAAAATCCAGTTAAGCTGGTTCCTACCCAAAGTTTGTGCACTCTTGTGAAATGCTTTGAGGTCAGCTTGGACCTGTCAGTGTTGTGAATTCAGAGTCTGTACACAACTTTTATCCTCCCCAAATCTTTCAAAACAACAGCAAAAAGATGTAGTAAATGATGGACTTAAGCCAAATTTATTTAGACTAGACTCCTGGTAAACTGCAGTAAAATGATTAACTGGCTTAGCATTGACTCAGCCTTCTGGCTTAAAGAGTATTTTGATCTAGAAATCTGTCTCTTATTGATTCAGATGTTTTTATTAGTAAATTTATCTGAAATCAAATGAGGCATTTGTGTGTAAAACTTAACTCATCTGTTTTGCTTTCCAGGCGTCTTTTCTTACAAAGAAGCTAAATATTGGTGGGAAAAGAGTAAATCTTGCAATATGGGTATGTTTACTTTCCTATTTCCCCTCCTCTAGCTAAATATTCCATTTTCCTGAAAAGTTACTTGGGCTTATTATAGCTCAAATGTTAGGCACTTCTTAATAAAAGTAAAATTTCAAAGTATTTGGAGTTTCTTGAAGTATTGTTTGCTTTGTTTTAAATGCTAACAAGTATGTATTAAATGCAGGATACAGCTGGTCAAGAAAGATTTCATGCATTGGGGCCGATCTACTACAGGGATTCTAATGGTGCCATTCTAGTATATGATATAACAGATGAAGACTCTTTTCAGAAGGTACTGGACAGTTCTTACCTCTGTGGGAGTTGTAAACTGAAAGATAATCTGTGATTTGTGTGTAAATGGGAATCTTATGTTTTCAGCAAGAGCAATATGTATTATATTTATGAATTTAGTAGAAGTGTATGTCTTACTAGCCTTCTTTGGAAGCCTGACTTTATCAGTCTTCTACTGAAGTTCTAGCAAGGTTATTTAAAGGCCACCAGAGAATTAGATGCGAGTTACCTCCCATCTAATGTGACAGGCTACAAACATACACCAGAAATGTTGTGGTAGTACACAGTACTGCTCTCTACTGTATAAACAAAATTACTCAAAGATATTAAGTGACATGACCTTTTTCAGATCTGAACTCTGAAATTGTAATACATGATTGTGGGAACATTTTTCAGTGATAATACATATTTGGACTTCATATCATTCTGAGCAGGTTATTTTTTTACCAACCTTGTGTCAAATCTGTGATGTTACTGTAAGAGGTTTCAGCTGGAAACTGGTGACACTGTTTCCTAAGTGAGTTTGTCTCCAATTAGCTTTTGGCAAAACTAGTAGCTAGTGGCTTCTGTATAGAGGACTAAGAAATTGTGGTTGTATGGTCAAGGCTTGGGTTAGCAATGATAGAAGCAGTGTAAGGCTATAGTTCTGCAACAGCTTAAGTAATTCAAATACTGTGATGCAGGGTAAGTAAAGTGTTTGTGGTAAAAGTTAAACTCTTGCCTTCCATCTGCAGAATTGCAATGACTTGAGTACTACTTCAACATGCACCTTTTCATGCTGAGCCCTACTTAATAAAATTCTGTGGTTCTTGGGGGGGAAAAAAGAGGGAAGGTTAATTGGCAGAAGTTATTGCATGCCTCTGTATTGTATATCATAACTATTTTTAGGTTCTTGATCACCTCTTGTCATGATTAAATTCCCTGAAGATAACAGTCCCTAAGTCAATGCACTGATCATACAACCTCAAAACATGAAACAGAATTGATAATAGGTAACTTAGTATCACCTAACTTGATGCTCTTGACCCATCTGTTTCCTTGGGAAACAAGCATCTGTTGTAATCTAGCCTGATCTACTCAGTTCAGGTACCTCTACCTTTAAAGTACCATTTGTGATCTGTCAGTAAGTGCCTGTTGATAGAAGATCTCATGCCTGACCTAAAGTGGCCAATGCAGTGCATTTTTCTTTGGAGTGGGTTTTACATATGTGTGGTGAGTTATATTTCTGGAGTAATTGAACTATTTTATTTAAGCCGTTTGCTCTTAATTTCAGCTGCTGAACAAGAGCCATGCATAGCTATATAAAGAATATTTTGTCTATTGGTGTAGCTCTAAACACATTTGTTTTAAGTTTTGAGTAAACGATTAATGAAGCAAATTGGTCAGTTCCACAGTCTAAGCTAGTAGTAAGGATATCAAGTGAGAATGAACTTTTATTGTTTTTGCAGGTAAAAAATTGGGTTAAGGAACTAAGAAAAATGTTGGGAAATGAAATCTGTTTATGTATAGTAGGTAAGTCCTGTTTTTTTTTTTTTTTTTTTTTTTTTTTTTTTTTTTTTTTTTTTTTTTTTTTTTTTTTTTTTTTTTTTTTTTTTTTTTTTTTTTAACATGAGTCTAATGACTGACTCAGAAATGTTTCTTTTAATTAATAGCATTTTCCAGACACTGCTTTAACAGCTTGTACATGTGAAGGGGTGAAGTTTATGTTGATACTTAAAGTTCAGTTGGAGCTAGAAGTTTCTGTAGATCACATTGAGGAATTGAAGAAGTAATTTCAAAAAAATTATGTATTTAATGATACACCATGTCAAAAGTGCATGGTAGAGACACCTGAAGACTGTAGTCCAACAGAGAGAAACATAAACCTCAAATGCGTATGATTGGTTTTGTAGGTACTCAAATGTCATGTTTTCTACTGTTTTCAGTGGCATAGGCTGGATGCTTGTCCTCTTTCATAATCTGGTGCTTGGGGAGTGGAGTCTTAAAACTTGGATATTTCAACTTAAATACAATGCAACAGAAATACTGGATTTAGATTTAAAATCGTATTTAGTGATTAAAATACTTTCAGGAGGATAGATGTAAGGATATCCTACAAAAACTATCTCTGTAGCATGGATAAGCTGCTAATAAATTACAAAAGAAAAGCAGGAGGCTGAATCAGTGATTTATATGGAGTTATTTAGCTATCTTGTTCTCTATAGAACTTCCTTTTCATTGCCTGTAAATGCTTTAGTGAAAGCAGATTTTTAAATCATATTGTGTTCCAAATTGAGACCTGTGTAAGACTTAATCTTTACTGGGATAGCTTGTAAGAAAATGATGGGGTACAGTGATTACTGCTTACTTCCTTTTGGGTAATTTTGGAGTACAAAGACTTGAAAGATTGAATTGTTTCCAACAGGTAACAAAATAGACTTGGAAAAAGAGAGACATGTTTCAGTGCAAGAAGCAGAAACGTAAGTCATGCCAATTACTCACAGAAACAGTCATTGCAGAATTATGCTTGAGTAATAAGCTTGTGATGCTGTCAACAACTGGCAGTATAAACCAGCAGTGACTAGCTGGCTGCTGTGTTAAATGTTCTGTTTGTATCGGAGTCCTGGAATGTCCTTATTGACCAAAACATTTGAGAGTTGTACATGGTTAAAGTCAATGCTTTTAGTTTAAATGCATTTCTAAACATGAATTTTTCTTTATTTCATCTGGTGTTTTTCATCAATCACGGCAGTTTTAACCACAGAATTCCCTTTTTACAGGACATGTAGATTAACTCTGAACTTGGGATAAAACCTTTTGTGATCATCTCCTTGCTTCATGCAAAATAGCTGAGACAGTTTTAGTCCTTTTAGTACAATCAAGTTCTGTATCTTTTCTTACAGGTATGCTGAATCTGTTGGAGCAAAACATTATCATACTTCAGCTAAACAGAACAAAGGAATTGAAGAACTGTTCCTTGACCTTTGTAAAAGTAGGTATTATCTAGTTTGCTGGTAAAGAGCTCATTCACAAAATGATCAAGGCTTTGTAATGCTTAAAACCATACAGAAGAGCTTTATTGTAAACTATTCATAAGAACTTACTTCATCTGAGTCTACTTCGAGCCACTTGTATACTGTAACTGCTTTGGCAGCTTGATGTATGGGGTGCATATGATACTGCAATTTCATGCCCTACTCCAAAAATGTCTTTTTCTTTTGTTGGAGCACAGACTGCTGTTTCACTTGTGTAAATAGTAACCTCAAATCAAACTTTGTGATTGGGTTTCACTATTGCCTGCTTCAAACCCTCTGCGTCAGTCTCTTTTAAGGATTTTCTCAAGTGATGTCAATTACAAATCATAAACTTGGAAGTTGCAGTGATCCAAGTTTTACACAGCAGTCTAAGCAAATTGTAAAAATCACAGTGTAGGGTAATGTTGTAATACAAGGAAGTTGTCATATTGATTGTTGTCTTATGATACAAGAGTTTAAGCAAAACTTCACCTGAATGTCTGAAGAGTAGATTGAGGGTTTACCTTGTGGGGTGGGGTGGTATGTGGGTTGGGCTTCTTGTTTTCTTTCTTAACAGGATGTTTTTAATATGGGTGGGTAAATCTAGCTTTTGAAGTTGTTTGCTCTAGAGCATCTGAGCATCTAAGGTGTCCCTAATCAACAGGAACTGCTAATGTTTGGTGCTTTAGGAAAAAGATTGAAGTATTTTCTTGCAGCTATGCCATGTCATACCAGAATATCACTTTAAGAAGTACTTACTTCCACATAATAATAAGTAGGAGAACTGGTCTTGCTGAACTTTGTGCATGCAATTCAAATGGATTAAGATCTCAAAGTCAAAATGCAGTGGAATATCATCTAATACATTTCTTCCTTTACAGGAATGATAGAAACTGCTCAAGTGGATGAAAGAGCAAGAGGCAATGGCTCCAGCCAGTCAGGAATAGCAAGGCGAGGTGTACAGATTATTGATGATGAGCCACAAGTACAGAGCAGTGGAGGGTGCTGTTCTTCTGGATAATAATAAAACTGTGCATCACTGCCCTCTCAATATGAAGACTGCCATATTCCAAGTCACGTGTTCTTTACCAATGGAGTAATAGAATTAACAGTATTTAAAAGTAATCACATGTAACACTGCAGAGACCTTAAGTGCTAAACTAGTGGCATCTGTGACCAGAGAATTGGCATTTTCTACAGTGGTTAACAAAGCAATTACCAATGGCCTTTTTACATATTTTTCTTTAATGAGGAATAATATGCATGTAGAAGAGACCTACTTAAAGGCTTCATTTATATTCTTTTAAATCAGATCATTATTTAATAACTTATATACATTGTTGTTGGAATGGTATACGTTTTGCAGCTCTTTGTATTTTGTGGTAGGTTGAATCGTATCACTTCTAAAATGCAAACTGATTTTTTTTAAATTAGCAGATATTTGAAGTAATATTTTTGCAGGGCCTCCACAAGCCTATAACTGTCAACTACTTTGATACGTTCTGTTCATCCTGTATGCCAAGCTGGTAAAATACATTGTAAATTACATATTAAATATTTTATCTGCTTTTACAATTGCAGGTGCGGAAATATGTACATCAGTCTTGTCAGTAGTTGTGAAGTGAATAAGTCAGTGAAAGATGCAAGCTTTTCATGTGTATTGTTGAATTGTTCATTCTATTTCCCTACCTAAAAGAAAAAAAACCCAGCTTTTTTCTTGGTACATTCATAGCTACAGCTTTTTGGTTTTTTTTTTGGTTTTTTTTTTTTTTTTT
>NDXB01002949.1:8753-28449 GCA_002631895.1 Agapornis roseicollis
AAAAAAAGCCCAATAAACCAAAAGCTTGAAATTTTTCTCAAGATGCCTTTAAACCTGATTTATTTTTTTTTAATTAAGTCTTTTTTGAACCAGAAGGGAAACCAGGATGAAAAACTAGTATCTAGATATTGGTTCAAAGCAGTGGTTCAGTGAAGAATGATGTGGTATGACAGATAATTTTGCCTTTTCCTTGCTCTTTGCCCCACCTCTCTAAAGTCAACCATAAGCTAATTCAACAAGCTGAGATGTACTGATCTGCTTATTAAATCATTATATGCCTATGTTGAAACAACTTCAGTCACAGCTGAAGCTGAATCAAGGGTTCATACCTAAATTTTGCAGGCTGCTATGGGAACGTATTATCATCTACTCAACAAACATAAAAACCGAGAATGTGCCATGATATTATTATGCCTCTATCAGATAAAAGGACTATCAGAGGTAGGATACTTAAAAGGCTCCTTTCTCCCTTCACTTTCACTGAACTTTAAGTGAACTTTACTGATCTCCATGAATTTACATTGCTGTAAATGTAAACTAAACTGGATCTGTAATAATTTTAGCAGAGGGGTCTGTTGGCTACAACAGGTCATGTCCCAGGTCATCCACTGGAAACCACCTTTTTGATAACCTACATTGCTCATCATTGTTTCTTCACCCTCAAAAACTTCACCACTGAAGTGTGCAAGTTTGGAGGCTACTGAAAACATACTCCAGTCTGTGAGATACAGTGAAAAATTATATAATGAAATGACAGATCATAAAGCTAATTGTTGTCCAAACCTTTCCTTTAAATCCTGGTGGTTTGGGCTGTTTTACTGGTTTATTTTGTACTAAAAAGTTCCTGAAGCCCACTCATCAAGATCTCCCTTTTTTTTCCTACTGTTGGCTGCATATGTGCTAAAGATCGAGATGTGGGTCTTTATGTTTGTGAAGTGGCAAATCAGCACAGATCTAATCTTATCTAATCATAGCTCAGTAAAAATTCAGATTTGCTTGTTGAAACCTCCTAATTATTGCAAGCTACTGCAAAAACGTGTTCTATCTGCTTGACAAGCGCACAGAAAGTGAAATCTGTGCAATTGCTGGAGAACAGGCGCGGAGCACAAAGGTGGGCTCCCTCATAGTGCATCATTATGTATCTACCAAATGATAGATCCAGAGGAGACACAAATGTCTAAAACTGGCCTTTGTGACCCAAACCCAGAGCAGCAATGCAGGAAACAACTGGTAAGTCCCCACTCATCCTGGTATGATCTCTGCCTACAGAGACTCTGCAATTTCAAAACTTCCTTGGCTGACACAAGTGTTGCATCTGTATGCGAGCATCAACTGTGCATGTTGGCTGTGCTCAACACTTGCTGGAGAACACCCACCATCCCAGAGAAGGGACTTCCCCTGAGCAGCTGGGGCTGGAAGTCCTCCTTGTTGCTCCATGAGCTTGTGGGATGGCCTTTATTGAACTGGGCCCCAAGTAACCCCCTTTCTCCTCATCGCACTTGCTTACCACCTTCTCTGCCTGTTTCATATGCCCATGAGATTGTTCCTTAAAAAAATTCAGGCTGAAATTAGCTGTGCTAGTTTAAAAAAATCATAAATAGGCATTTCCTATTAAAGCCTGACACACTTCAACTGAATGGGAGTGAATGCAGAAGCAATCAAACCATCTGTCCAGTGGTGGCAAGGACACAGCAACAGTCAGAAGTTTCTGTTTACACCAAAGCAAGACAGAAGCTTTTGACGGGTCTTTGTTGTGAGACCAGGGCCACATCTACCTCTGTGCCTGGGCTCTGGAATTGCGTGAGTTGACGTCTTTATGGAGAGATGCTTATATCTGAAGTGGCATCCCTATGAGCAAAGGAGAAAATAAGGCATTTCTAAGACAGAGATTATCTCATTTTATATACTACCATCTGCTACGTCCCAATTCTCTCTCTCTTTCTAGCCCTCACCATCCCTCTAGATCTGCCTAGCAGGAAAGCCAGAGCTTCCAGGATTCACTACTTGCATATAGGACCCAATACTAACCATGTTAAGAACATGAAAATCCATCCTGAAACAACCTCCTTATACCTTCTGTACATTATAAAGTCAAAGTATTTATTGATAGCTTCCAGTGCCACCTATCCCTCCCCATCATTCTTGTCATCCTAAATCCCTTCACTCTTTGTACTTTTTAATCTTGCTGGATTTTTTCCCTTCTGTAGCTGCCAATGTCTAGTGGGAGCCAGTTGTGTTTAAGCAGTTGCTGACAACCTGTTTTTCATCTTGTGAGGGTGTATTTTGTCACTCCCTTCTCAGATATTCTTCCCCATTTTGCATTTATATTGCCTATCTTGAGGAGTACATTGGATGAAATTGCAAGAAAAACTCTTGCCTTTGCCTACTAAGCCCACCACATCTATTGAAAGTCATGTATAAATGAGAAATGAAAGATGAGATGGATCTGGTGTTCTCTGAAGACCAAAGTACTGCCAGCCTGTTCTTACAGTGTGTGCATGAAGGGCTTGGCACATTGCTGTCCTTACTCTTTCATCTGGTAATTAATTTCAAGAGCCCAGTAAGAAGCTGACACAAAGCCCAAAAGGAGCCTGTTTTCCCAGTCACCTAATACACTTGCCACAATATCTGCTCTGGTCCCTGAATCCTCCCGAGTCCACCCTCCCATTGCCCTGTGCTGTGCACCCACCTCTTCCACTCTAGCCCCAGCAGCAGCTCTGACACAGTCAGCAACTCTGTGAAATGGTTTTGTCCCAACATGAACTCTATGTTCTGTCAAGCCCATGTCACCCAGCTCATCCCCATGGCTTCTGGCCCTCTGCACACTCTGCCCCAGGGCTGGTGAAGGGAGAAGAAGGCAACCACAGGGTCAGACAGCTACTCCCCCTTCCAAGCTAAAGAACGCATTGAAGAAGCATTTTCAGCTTCTCTCTGTCTTTCCAAATGAGGTGATGAAGGGGAAGGGGGGTAGTGAGGAACACGTACCACAGGACAAGAAGGAAGACTGCTTTGCACTCACCCCTACTGCAGCCCAAAAGAGCACCAGCCGCACCAGACCAGAGTGGTGGAAAGCTGTGGGAAGGGTCTTTCCTCCAACAGGGCCAGAAATGTATTCGACACTAAGTGACCCTCAGAACTATTTGAAAATGTTATGCTGCCCTCCACTGAGCACTGGTACTGTGTGGTCTTGGATCAGGCAGAAAAGGTGCCTTTTAAAGAAATGACTCAATTTATGGGAGGAGCAGTGGTCTTTACCAAGGAATGGTGCAGGGTTTGTATGTACTCAGATATCACAGATGTCCCATGGCAAGGCATGGGGAAGCGGCCTTTCCCAGGGACTTTTCAGAACTGGCCCTTTGATTATGCTCCATCCCATACTGGCAGGGTACTGACTTGACTGGGGTGATGCCAGGAGCTAGAGCACCCATCAGTCCTTTACCACAACACCTCTACATAGCCATCCTGAGCTTGTGCAGCTTGGAGCTGACATACTGAGCATCACAATGGTCAGTTTTACCCTCAGAATAGGAACACGACACTTCCCCACTCCCCCCTACCCTCATCCTCCATCAGCTGTATACTCCCTCCCAAGCTGCTTCTCCCTGTGCTGAATGCCCCGGGAGGCTCATGGCTCCCTGGAGCTGACAGATTTTGATCTGGCTCTTCCAGTTTTGTTACATTCCCATCAGAAGCCAACTAATCGCAGCAGGTGTTTTAGCATGATCTGTCACATACATCTGAGAGCCATCCTGTTGGGCAGCTACTGTGTCTGTCGCAGGGTAGGGAGAAAGCCACTCTGGGTCTCAGGGATGCTATGCAATTTGTTTGCATACAGCTTTCATCTTGTCTGGACCATGTCCTGTTGGCTACATTTATGCAAAACTCCATCTAGAGCCAACAGAAGTTTTCCCTATAGAAAGAGGAGTTTTTCATAGCTTCCCAACCAATTTCAAAGCAAACCTTTATCTAGCCCGGGCTGAACCAGAATGGTCTGGTTAGGGAAATCTTAAATCTCTGTGTCCCTCTAAAGAACATTTCTGCCTACCTTCTTATCCCAGAAAAAGGTGCTTCCTTCCCCCCTCAGGGCATAGATGCAATCTTATGTAATGAACAGAGAGAGAGAAAAAATAAAGTTGGTTTTCTTTCTCTCTATTATTGTATTCCCCAAATATAGAAGGATGGACAATTAGCAAACATGGGGTTTCCTGAACAAGAACACAGGCACTCCAAGCATGTCCTTACTGCCTCATAGTTGCAGAACCTGCTTCTCTGATCAGATTAGGGCTGTGCTGGCTGCTGGAATGGAGGGCAGGATCAGGAGATAATGGAAGGCTTCCAGGCAATTTTCTTGGAGATAGGACGCCATGGCTGCAGCATGGCTCATTTGTCAGTAAGGACCAGCTCTGCAGGTGCCATCCCACAGCAGTCACAGTGTAGGTCCTCCACTTAAAGGGGTGGAAGTAAAATGGCCTATTTAATAAACCTGAGTGAAACATGCATTGGAAATGAGTGTAGACATCGACTATTCTGACTATTCTATATCAGGAAAGGACATCTCAACAAATAGCTTCAGTATACGCAGGGTGCATCTGAGGCATGGGGTGCTGGTTCTCCATGGCACAGCCTTCAGATGTGCCATGGACTTATCCCAGCTGGTGCCTGTCTTGCCCTGCACACATGCCCGGCAGAAACAACCACATGGCAGAGGCACAGCAACAAGGACAGCAGATGACCACCCCCACCATGGCTCACCATGCAGTCAGCAGGCATGGAACCACCAGGAAGGGCTGCTGGATTTCAAGGGTGAAGTCTGAGAGGTGGTGATGTGCAGAGACAGAAAATGACCCTGTAGCAGTCTCCTGTAAGAACCAGCATAATTCCTCCTCCCGCTGCCCAGCACACACGCTGACAAGGGCTTAAGAGCAACAGCCTTGCTCCTTCCAGCTCAGGGTGGAGAGGAAGCCAGGACTGCCATTTAAGGAGGGGTTTTGGAGCTCCCTGGTAATACACCTACCAGAACACCTCTTATCATCTTTTGCTAAGGCTGACACAAACCCCGTCTGCATTTCATGCAGAGGAGTTTGCTGCGACATGTCAGAGGTGTTCAACAGCAGGAAATTGCAGAGCTGCCTCCAGAACCCCATCAGTACCTCAAAGGCAATCCTGAAGTGCAGATCAGGGGTCCCCAAAGCAGTCCCTACATGGCACGCCGGCACAGCTGCTTCCCACCTCCCCTCACACACAGCCCCTGATTCACGTGCTCACAAGCAGATTCACATTTTCCTGCTATTTTTGCACACAACAGTCATCCTGGTTGTGCGCTGGGGTGCATGATGCCCACTATCATGACTCGCACACTTGACTAGACCATGAGTCAACACAAGCAAAATCCCATGGGATGCAATTTTGAGTGGCAGGTGTGCATTCAAATCTCTCATCTGTTGGGACCTTCTTTTAGGATAAGTTTAGGTATATATTCACAAGCTATTATATGATGCTCTATTATACCTGGATGAACCAGACATTCAAATTAATTTAAATTAATTTATCTGTATGTTACTGCAAACCCTAGTTACAGGAAGAAAGCAGTGCATAGAAAGGTCGCATCCAGAGTTTTCAGTGGTGACCCTTGATCTTGGGTGCCTACCCTGCTTGGTTTTCCTCTTGTTCCTCTCTGCTTACATTCTGAGGACACTGCTATTTACTATATTTTGCATATGAAGCTCCAATTGATGTCAGTAGAAGTTCTGCTTGCAGATAAGGGAGGAATATTAAACAGATCTGCAGTGCAGAGAGATGATATTTTAGTTCGTTTCATGTATTTTAGTTAGAAAATAACACTGTAGTTGGTTGGTGCTTTTAACTTCCAGAGATTTCAAAGTACTCTGCTCAATACCCAGGCACGAAACTTCCCACTTCTAAAATGAAACTCCTTCTGGTGTGGTGATCAGCAGCTAAATGACAACCTGCCTTCAAGGAAAAGACACTGGAAAGCAAAATGAGTGCAATTGAGATGAGCTACACTCTGACCCAAATATCTTCCCTGTCTGGATGAAACAGGTAGGGTTGCTCAGATCTGGCACCCCTGAGCAGAGCAAGAGCGGGGGGTGTGAGCTGAGGGCACAAGAGCGGAGTATAAGAGTTCATCTCAGGTAGAGGTTTGCAGAGATGATTGAAAATTTTTTCGCCACTGGGGTAATGAGTATGGAAGCATTTATCAAACATCTTTTTTCAGACCTCCAGTATCCTGCACTGAAAATGCCAGGGAGTAATTCAGGTGTTCTCCAAGCACTGACCTGGAAATAGCCATGGACTTCCATTCAAATAGAAGATGAACATGCCTCTCCAAACTCCTTTACTGCTGACTGTTGTGTTAGTGCAATTTATTTGACTGGACTTCATCTGGAGCGGTAGAGATGTGCTTTTAAACAGTATTACATTAAGACTACCTTCACCTTGCCCTTACAAAGCACACTTTGTATGCTCAGTTGTGGAAATCCTGTGCTAAGAAGCCAGCTCCGCTGTAATGAGTAGTCAGATCTGGCTCTGTCCTCAAACCTCATTTCAGGAAGGAATCTAGGGCTTTTCATGCCTGCTCCCAGTCACAGCAGGACAGTCTTGCCCTCCTTTGAAAAGCAGAAAATCAGAGGAAAAGAGCATTTTAGTGATACGCACATGCTGGCAGGAACACTGCTGTAAAACTTGCAACAAAGGCTTTAAGAAGCCAGTGCAGTGCTGTAGCAATTAGATTCACAGCGTCTATCAAATCAGAATTCTGGCAGCAGTGAGGGTGAGAGAGCTTGTCTGAACTCTTTTTTGCCAGGGCAGTTTGACCTGGCACCCTGGTATGGCCAAAGCCACTCCCTTAGAAAACTAAGACAAATATTTGCAGGCGTGTTGCATTAGTTGCCTGTATCTGTCCCTATGTCCATCTAGCCATTTGCTTTTAGTACTGTTATCAAACAAGAACAGAACATGAAAGCATGTGAGCCAGGGAGAGGAGCGATGCCACTGCCTGCCGGAGGGGCAAGGGGATGGGCAGTGGGAAGACAACCGTGGCTCTGCAGGAGGAAACGTGATGTATGCTATTACCTGCATGAATACAGAAATGGCAACACAAGAAGGACAGCTGTCCTAGCACTGCTTTCTGGAAAGGTCTGGAGGGGCCCTAATCCCCAACATGCCAACCCCTCCACCAGGCCAGAAGGGGGCTGCCCACTTTGTCCATGAGGCCTTGCACGGCAGGTAACAGTGCAAAGAGCTGAAGAAGAGGAGGAGGTAGCTGCTGTGGCAGGGAAGGAGAAGCTGGTAAGGGCATTGGGGATTGCCTACAATGCCACAGCAGCTCTCTGGGATTTCTGGGCTGGTGACATCCCTTCCCCTTTTGGGCTGCCTTAGCATAATTCGCAGCTACATCCTAGGGAGAAGTCCAAGCAAACAACTGTAGAAACAAAACAAGTGAAAAGCAAAGGGGAAGGAGGTTGGAGAAATAAGAGTGCTAAGCATCTCACACCAGCAGGAAAAAGAAGGGAGCAAGAGGTGAGGAACTGAGGAAAGAGTGATGCCATTTCAGGAAGTTGTGACACTCCTGGACAAAATGCTCCATGCCAGCATGGAGCAGGCATGGGCTCAGTGAAGGAGTACAATGGAAGGTTTTACTTCTGAGTTTTTGAGTTTATCAGAATTGTCAGGCCCAGGATTTTAAACCACGTGTATCAGACCCCCGAGTAGTAGGAAACAGGCTTGAAAACCATGAAAGGTTTTTCTTTGTTTGGTTTTTGGGTTTGGTTTGCTTTGGGTTTGGTTGTCTTTTAATAAGTGATAGGTTCTTCAATTTACCTTCTCATTTCTGAGGCTTTAGCTCCTATTAATTTGCATTTTCATGTCTTCCTGTGTAATGCTTCAAGCCTTTTAAAATGATCTTGAAGAGCTCTGATTTTCTCAGAATCAAACCATACCAAGTAGTGGCAAAATGCCAAATATCGTAATGGTAGAGATAAATTAGCAAGCTAAATTTAACAAGAAATTTCTGATAAAGAACAAATCATTAACAGAGTGATTACATCAATCATTTTTATATTGTTGACCAAAATACTGCTGACCAGGATGCTGGTTTATGTGCTGTATATGTGCTCTAAGTGTGGTCTGGTAATGCTGCAGATACAGCAGAATGCTATATAGAAAACTGATAGTATTAATGCATGCATAGACACCTGGTATTCTGAAATTTGGAAGTTAATCATATGCTGAAGAATAGTTACATTGATTTAGTGAACTTCTCATATGGCCTTTATTTTTATATTGATTTATTTCAGCCTGTGACTCCCCATAAGAAGGCATCAAGCAGGGGTTGGAGCATATATATAGGGAATGTTGTGTGAACTCAGGCTATATATTCCACAGACCTTCGAAGATATCATCTAATAAGCAAGTAACTATGCTTGAATGGTTTGGGTTTTTTCTTATTTTTCAGATAAAACATATATGTATGTGTATATATATATATAAATATATATATATATAAAAAGCAAAGCAAACTGCCCTGTTCAACTACAAGACAAGTCTCTGCCTCTCTGCAGCCATCCAAAGATGCTGAAGAAGTCAATCAGTTCCAGAACTATGTGGTGTGTTACAGGCAACCATGGGCACAGACCATTGCTTTAGTGGGAAATCAGAGACCTAGAAAAGAGTAGGGGACAAATGCCATGTGACATGATATCCACTGCCCTGATCAGCTTTAAAGCAGCTCATTGGTGGTGGAATTATTGCCTCCCAGCAGAAGGATACTTCTGCCTTAACTCAGCACTGGCTTCAGCCCCAAATAATGTTGGCATCATTTTTACAGATTGTAAGTGAACAGAAATGCAATGCCAGGCAGCAGAAAAGAAAAGAGAGGGTGAGGGAGAGGCCAGTGGAGCCATCAGTGTTAGTGGGAGGATGGCAGAGGAGGAAGGCAAACCAGAATGCACCAAAACCCTTTGGGTAAGGGAGGACAAGCTCCCTCCTACACTGCCCTGAGGATGAGGGAGGGCCGGAAACACCCAAAAGAAAGGAGGCACCAGGAGACTGGGATTGTGACACATGTTTTTGGAGGGATGTCTGGGAGTTATCAGTGAACACGACTGAATGTCACACCGGGAAGGGTGACACCCTGCCTGCCCTTCTTTAAAACTGAGCTGGCATTAAAGGAGGTAGCTGAGTTACAAGCTGACTTCGCAAAATGGGCGAGACAAATGAGCGTGGGCTGGAGCGGAAAAAGGATATTTAAATCCTTTTTGGTAGGATGAAGGTTTTTCTTCCCAGAAGTTCAGGACACAAAGGTAAAACAGGACCTAGTGCTAAGAGGCACTGGGAAAGGCAACATCCATCCATCCAAGCTGTAGCCCAGCAGGCAGTCTGTAACATCAGTGGGAAGAACCTGTCTCTGCTGGGTGTTGTTGTTGATTGTTTAAAAACAGGGACAATCCCATGGACTTCATTCTTCACTGACAAGTTTCAGCATCACTCAGGAAGATACACAGAATCTAATCCAGGCATACTGTAGATCAAAGTGCTGCCCAACTGCTGCATCATAACAGATATGGCTTTCATAGCAGGACTCTGGTTTTACTTTTTTAGAGAACTCTGCCTCAATGAAAAATAGACAAAAAAAGAAATAACAAACAAACCAACAAAAAGTAGTGTTATTAAAATAAAGACTTCCCCTGTGAGCTCACATGCCAAGAGACATGCAACAATCAGCATGAGAGAGTGGAGCAGCTCTTTACCTTCAGAGAAATAGAAGCATCTCTTACTGCTAGCTACCTACACGTCTTCCCTCAAACTATCAGAGCTACCTGTGTAATGATGCTACAGTGTCTTTACCAATTAGCATAACATCAAAGGGATCTGAAAATATGACTGTTAGAAATGTTAGGATGCATCTTCAAGCTGCTGGCCTGTTTGAGATTTCACTTAGAGCTGATATATTAATCAGATGATGGTGAATGTCCAATAACTTGGACATTCTTGCAGCTTCCCTGTCTCACTGCAGTTAGTTTAATTCTGGTGTTGCTAGGATATATCATCTTAGAGAACATAAACCCACAAAGCCCTCACTGACAAGAGGATTAGAAGAGCCTGTCTACCAGTGGATTATGTATATGAATGAAAAGTAAAATTAAACATAAACCGCTTCATTTCTGGTTAAATTTATGTAATTCTGTGGATGCAGAGATGAAACAGTCAGGCTGGTTTTATCTGTTGTGCACCTTCAAACAATAATGCTCTTCTCCTGCTGTTGTCTCTAGACACATCTCTGCAGAAAGCCAGTGGTTTTTTAGGGAACACAACAGACTTCTCTGTCATCTGATTAAATGTAGACAAATCCAAAGTAAATGTAAGAACTGAGTGCTCGAGCTTGTTACCCTCACTTCCCGTTTATTCAGTGGTGAGAACCACATGCATTTAGAAAGTGAGTCAGCTCACCCTAAGACAGGTCAGAAGTTGTGCTGTTGGAGTGCTCATTGATCTCCACCAGCTGGAAAGGACCCTCCACTGACTGTAAAGGACACCTTGGGGGGCCTAAGTCCAACAGAGACATCTGGGTTTTGCCCCATGATCTTTCTAGAAGCAGAGATCACTAGGCTCTTCAGATGCTGTGACTGAGGGCATGCCTCAGAGGCCGAATCAAACAGACAGGACTTGACCTGCTTGTGCTTGCAGCTGCCCAGCTGCAGGCTGGAGCCAAACCAGAGCAGTTCAGCTTCCTTAATGGGGCATTCTGCCAACCCCTCCCAGTCCCACAGGGTGGGATGCTGCAGAAATTGTGCTTGCTCATCAGCCCCTACCTAACAGCATCAGCAGAACAAAGACATAGACACTGCCCCATATGTATACACATACACATAAAACCATAGAATCATGGAATCACAGAACCATGGAATGGTTTGGGACTTTAAAGATCATCTGGTTCCAATCCCCCTGCCACAGTCGGGGACACCTTCCACAAGACTAGGTTGCTCATATACACATAGACATATAGACACATATATGTACATATATATAAGTCCTCAACAATAAAGGACCTGTATGTATACATGTGTATATATTTATATATATATATGTGTGTATAAACTGGTCCTATAATGTTTTATTCATCAGATTCAGGTATCTCTGATTTTATGATAATTTCATAGGATCACAGAATAGTTAGGGTTGGAAAGGACCTTAAGATCATCCAGTTCCAACCCCCCTGCCATAAGCAGGCACACCCCACACTAAACCATGCTACCCAAGGCTCTGTCCAACCTGGCCTTGAACACTGCCAGGGATGGAGGGATTTCCCCTCTACCACATTAAATATGTCATTAGAGGAAACTTGCCTATATCCACTGGGACTTTTACCTGTTTCCTAATACCACCTAACTGATCAAACATTAAAATGTTTGATTTCAGCAGTCTGTCCTGGATTTGGGATCTGTATATGGATTGATGTGACTCAAACAACCAGGGTTCAGCAGGATTTGAAGCTGCTGCTCAGTGAAGTATAAACGCACACACAGAGATAAGCTCATACCAAAATGAATAGGATTATGTTAATTGATTGCTATACAGACTGGTCAAAACCATCATATTTAATCCATGAACTAATTGAGTAAATTGCTTGTAAACCTAGCAGTAATACTGTTCATATCCAAGCCATGTGTTTAGCCTGGGCTTAACTCCAAGTTTTCCTTCCTAGGAAATGTCTCCCATCTGTGACACCCCTAAAATTTGAGGGCAAAGTGAGAAAGTGATGTAAACTTGTGACAGAGGCCTAATAATATGCTACAGATATCTGTGCCTAAATGCTACACATCCTTATGTCTAAAACAGCATTCACTGGTACTGAGAAAACCTTAAGACATGGAAAGTGAAGAACTTCAACCACATTAGATGTGTTGACTGAGTCATTAACTGAATCTACAGGTGTTTCTTTTCTGCACTGCAGTATCTGCCTCTACATCAAAAAGATGGGGTGTTTGATTTTTACTTTGACTTTGGCCTTTGACCTACACTTTGATTTTTTCTTTTCCATTTACTGTCTTGGCCATGGTCTGTTTAGGAACTCCAGGAATCACGGAATCTGTCTGATACTCACTTCTTTATGTGACATACGTGCCCTACTAATTTGCTGCTACACTGATGGCCACATGTCTGTGCATCGGCACTTTTCCATAAGGCCGCACACTTGTTGTCTGTGAACGATCAGGATATTGCAAGTCTTTAAGATCCCAGATTTTACTTCTTGTTTTCTTCTGAGCCTTGGTTTTATTTCCTGATTCGGGTTCTCAACCTCATTAATGTTGCAAGTTTGGGAATTTACCGGTCATGCAACTCTCCACCCCTCTGCTTAGTGCCCCACACATCTACACCAGTAGTCTGCTTATTACTTGCAGCATTAAATAGCATGAGAATATCACATAGTTTGGGTTCTTTCTTTCACCCAGTCATTTCTATAGACTGGGTGAAGGAAACCCAGTTCTTAGGCTTTGGACATGCTGGAGTGTTGACTATGGCAAGTATCCAGTTCAGTTCTTCCCGAGGACCATACGCTCTTCAGACCACCACAGGAAGATGATGGGGTGGTGTCAGCTTGCAGCAAAGACTGATAGTTTTTGGTAAACCTAAACCCAAGTTCAGCTGGCCAAGCCAGAAAAACCTGGTGTGCTTCCTCACATGTAGTCCATGCACACTTACAGTCTGCATCTGGCTTAGCTGCAAGGACCCACATGCAAAAGAGAGCTCAGATTAAGGCATCTAAACATCTTAGTTATCCCTGACAGGTAACGTCAGGATGCTTCCCAGGAAGAATGTGACTTCCCCATCAACATGTGGCAGGCTACCAGGACAGCTAAGAGAATTCACAGAGTATTCATACACCCTGGTGCATGATCCAAGCTTCCTCCATCAGTCAAAGCTGAAGACTAGCAGGAACCTGTGCCTGAGTAATACCAAGGCCTCTTTTGGGAAAGAATAGTCTGAGGTTAGTCTGGTCATAATGAAGATGGGTTTACAAGATTTGCTGGACAGAAAACTGTTTCCTATCACAGTAACTGGAGTTGTCAGTCAGGACTGAAGACAACTGAAGAAATCCTGGGACAAATGGCTCTCTTTCATATAGGCCAGGTTGGAGACAAGATGTCTTGCAGCAGCTGAGAGCCCTCACTATGGTTAAGACAAATGAAAAACTGTCCAGTGTGTTACTACACAAACTGGCTTGAGGGTTGCTTGTTCTTGTCCATCTAGCTCTGCTCAGCAAAACACAGGCTCATTTCAAGCTCATTAGCAGATGTTCTTGAGGTGTTTGAGACTGGTGCCTCAAGACGAAGGAAGAGGTTTGCAGATCAAAGGAGAGCTTTGATCATCCAGGACATTATTTTTACGAGATGGGCTAAAAAAAGCTCACAAATTCCACAGATTCAAGCATAATGAACAGCGTATGGGGCAATAGGTGGCATAGCTGAAGACTCAATTATTAAATTCAGAGGTGGCTTTCTCAACTTGGTGTCTGTGGGGCAGCACAATTTATGGCTTTGCTTGTAGGAGGTAACCCTAATGTTAATAGGAAGTGACCTATTAGTTAAACAGAAAAGCAGGGTGCCTGTGTCCCATGGTCCTGCTTCCCACATCCTGGCTTTTGCTGCCAGCATTATGCTTCAGATCATGACTTCAAAGGTTTATAGGAAGCTTTGTGTCTGTCTGAAGAGCTGTGAACCCAACACTGGCACGAGAGTGATACGTTGTACTGGGGAGCAATGGGAATCCAGCTTCCCCCTATATATGAAGCAAATGGCACACACAAGATAAGGGACTGTTCCTCTGTAGGGGGGGGCTGCAGAGTCAGGAAAAGGCCATGGGGCTGTGGTAAGGAATCAAACTTTCTTTGGCTTTCCAAGGCTGTTTCATTTTACAGAAGATATAATGTGAGAACACCGTACTATTTGGGTGACCTCTTTGAAAGAGCCAGAACAGAAGGCACATGCAGGAATGATGTATCACTGATGGAAGAACTGATTCAAGTGCTGATGTGGAAAATACATTTTTCCAAACAGCATTCTCTTTGCCCTAAAATGATGCTGATCTTGTCAGGGGAACTGCTTACACAGTTCAGCTCTATAGGTTGTAATATACCTTCTATTAGCCTCCAATGATGTTAACAGTTACAGATATCTCTTCTTTTGACACATACATATATATGTACATACATACCCATAGATACCCACTCTTATGACTTGCTCTTGCAACAGTGCTGTTGCTGAGCTGAGTTTGACTTTGGCAAGTGTTTTCTAATTTGGTGAACGTTGAGCATCTTTCCTAGAGTGTAATGAGCCCAAAGAGTTTTAACAGGAATGATCACAAACTCAGCCAGCAAGAAGTATGACCAGTGTTGGGTAAAAAAGCTATTCTTTGTGTTCAGAGAAATAGTAGCGAAATGTCCTCAAAATTCAGCGGAGCGTGTTGCTGTGGAAGCCTCAAAATACTTCACCAATGCACTCCAAGTTCATAGAGCAACACTATCTGTCAGCATGAAGAGACATCAACATTTTGTTCTGACCATTCACTGGGTTCTGTGAGTACCCATCATTCAGCATTCATAGCTTTGACTGGATGTATTTTCACATCACCCTGACAGATGCAAAGGCTGGAGGCCAAGCTTTCAGCCATGTCTCAGCAGTTGCAGCTTAGCAAAACCTATCTGAGTAGCTGCTGAGACAGTTGTGTTTGCAGTGTGACTGCTGCTGGGAGCGACACAGATATATATGTCTGATTTGCCGCAGTTCTTCCACTTGAAGGCAATGAGGAATGTTGAAAAGTTTGGCAGAAATGCAGTAACTGCAAGCATGGCTTGGAAAGGGTAGGAACCACTGACCCAGTTTAATGTATGTCTGGATAATTACCCACAGGAAAAATTCACACTGAGAACAAGCACTTTTTTTTTTTAGCGCTTGAGTTACTCTGGAAAACAATTCCAAAAAGAAAGAAGTGGAGTGGAGCGGGGTTTCTTTTCCTGACACTCTCAAAAACAGTCATTGTTTTCCCTCTTCCTGCACTGCTAAATCACGTTGGGAGTCTTATCACACTTTGGCTTGGTTGGGCAGGTCACATGTCAACATCAAGATAAAGTCATACTGCAAACAGCACAGCCCCTGCCTGCAGACGGACCTGTGCTTGTGGCAATGCCAACAAGCCACAGCCTCCGCTAAAATATTTGCAGGAGTTGCTTCCTGCCCCTGCAGCCCAAAGTATGTTCTTAAGTCAGGAAAATAAAAAAGCATGTACATAATCTCCTATGAATCACAGAATTGTCTTTCAAGTGGTGAAATTGAAATAATCAGTGTTGCAAACCTCCCTCCTTATCCCAGAATAAAGGAAAAAAGAAGGATGTTTTGGTTGCTCCTACGGAGCCAATGAACATGCTTCAGGGGTCATTAATTTCAAACCCATTCTTTTGGAAAAAAGATTAAGTGCAGCACTGTACCTTACCCTGAATCCCCTGCCAAGCTTTGTTTAGAAATGGCATTTTACTGATATCTTGGGGGTTATTTTTCCCTATGAGAAAATTCTGCTCACACAGGGCGGAAGCTGACTGCACGCAGCAGAGAACCTGGCTGCATAGCAAGTGCTACCCTACACTGCATAAGCACGCTAAAAAAGCCTCGCTTCTCTTTTTATTTTAAGATCTGCTCTGGCAGCGGCAAGCGCCTCAATCGCTGCAGCCCAGCGAGCAGCGCAGCATAGGAAGTGAGCCGGCAGTCCTGCCAGCCACTTCAAGGTCCCGCATCAGCATCCGGTGGCTTCGGGCCACCCGTATCCTGCTGCCGAGGTTCACCTAACCCTTGCTGCAAGGTTTCTCCTCCTTTAACCCTTTACTTCACCGTGGAAGTGGGCAGAGAGCAGTGATTAGGGCTTTGCAGGAGGTTTTGAGGTCAGATGTGCTTGGCAGGAGGCAGGCAAGAGGAATGGGGCCTTGGTAGGGCAATGCATGTGGGAGCCCCATTTGGGGCAGGGATGAGTGTAGGTTTCCAAGGCACATGTATTCATCTCTTGTGAGCAATCCATGACTGATATGGGATTACTTCAGGGAGATAATATTTTCCCTTGAATCACGGATGTGTCTCTCAAGCAGTCATTTCAAATAGCCTCCAATATCCAACTAAATTACCATGAGCTTCAGGGCTCCATTTACCTGCTCTGAGACGTTTCAACTTATCCTCTGTGTCTTGAAATCAGTTAATGCAATTCTTCCCAGAAAAGCTAAAATTAGTTTAGTTTGAAGCCTTGTGTTTATGGAGGTTTAAACAGGTTCTCTTGTGAAAAGTATTCAGTGTGGCTCTGTGTCTGAAGTAGAAATGGCATCATGAGTTCTGAGAGGTTTAAGATCATGAGAGGAGCAGGATTTAGCCTATTTCCTAACACAAGACTCCTGAAATGCATTCAAGCAGCTGTGCTGAGACTCTCGGATTACACTAAGTCTTATGTAAATGTGCCATATCAGCTTTCCATCAGATTGAAGCCAGTCAGGAGAACCTGCAGTGTCCTGGAAGTCAGTGGTTGGGTGTTTTTTTCAGATAAAGCATCTTAGAATGGGGACTGAAATTAAAATGTGATGTCAAGTATTTTTTTTTTTTTTATTCACTAAATATTTTAGATAAAATCTACACTTAGACCAAGGATCTACCAACTGCATCTTGTGACTCACCTCTCAATGAACGCATGATACCATTAACTTCAGGCCATGCATCGGAAGGGCATTTATTTTAAGATTATAATACAAAAAAACTCTTGTGGCACATTGTGAAAAACACGTTAAACTTTAGGTAATGTCCCTCTGTCAACTGCATCTAAGTGATCCTTCTACAACTTCAAAGTGAGACTGGGAAATGGTTATCTAATGTCCAAAGAGATAAAGAAAGAATTTTCTTTATCTGCTTAAAGAGCTAGGAAAGTATTTCAACATTATTGTAATGCAGCGGAGATAACCGTCATCAGGAGACACACCTGGAATGGTGTATGGAAAACTACATGACATTTTTAGTTGAAAGCATAGAGAAAAAGAAGCTGCATTCAACCATATCTCCACTGTTTAGTCAGTTGAAAAAGAAGTCCAGATCTGGGGACAACACAGAAAACTTTTATCCTGTCAGACTATATCGCATCAACTCTTGGACAGCCTTGGAACCAGTATTATTTAAGCTGCAGTCATGTCAGCCTGGTCTGCACAGTAATACTGCTCTAGCAGCAGCCACAGCTACCTCACTGTTAGCAACAACAGAAATCAAGAATTTCACCTATTAATAATTCCTCTTGTGATCATCTCTCCTTGCTATCAGTCTTCTTTCTGGTTACAACCTCTTAATCTGTCTATACACTATGCATATTGGAGTAATATCACCTACAGTGCCTTATTCAGCCCAGTATTTATCCCCTAATAATTGCACAGGATAAATTGTCTTTAGATAATAAAAGGCAGGGTATGGAGGATAATCTTAGCTATTCTTTCAAGTAAACTAAAGCTTCCTGGAAATGTATTTCAAACTCATCTTTTCACATTTGTATGCTACTTGAAATCATTTCTATATGAACAATAGAAATAAACATAGGATGAAACATAGGACCCTTTGGTTTCACAGGTACTGCTTATACATGAATATATGTTGAGATAAAGTGCACAGAGCTACAACAAGAGAGTCTGTGGGAAATGAAGTGGTCTCCAGTCAAGATAACTTAAGGTTGTTTGTTAGAAGTCCTGCTGAAGGGGTGAGTATGCTCAGTCCAGAAGGAACTTTGGTGGTTATTTTTGTATGACTAGTTTTCACTGGTGGACCTCCCCCCTTTAATATGGCCCCAACAGCAAAGCCACTGAGATATAAATATATCATTTTATATGTTTACAAAATAAGTAACTGAGTGTTAAGCATTGTCAGGGCTCGGTGGAGGCAGGGAGCAGAGGAATGAAATCTGGTGCGGTTTCTTGCTGGATGGATCCTTGCCTGCTCAGCCTCTCTCAGAGGTGCCAGGATGTACTCTTCTGGTTACAAACGCAGCTGCAAAGAAATGCCACCGGCCAGACATGTGGCCTCCAGCCAGATGTGCACCTCCAGCCAGATGTATGTTGCTTTTGGAGAGGGGGCTTAGCAGACCCCCATAATAGAGATGTGAGGCCCTCCACAGCCAAAGGTAGTATAACTGAAAGGGACAGGACTAGGCCCATTCTGAGAGCAAACCAGGCACCTGCCTGGGACAGACAAATTAGAGGGAAGTGTTCCCAGAGCTGCAACCTGTCCTGGCTACCTGATAACCACGTGGATTCCCCCCACAAAAAAGTCAGCAGGGACATATTTGGTTCATCAGTAACACAGACTCACATGCAAGGCTTGCTGACCAAGCAGTGTGCTGCCTTCCTGGGACAGCAGTAGCAAGGAAAACATTGGATTACACATAATGAGACCATAGGAAAGGATCCACAAACTTGTGATGCAGAAAAGGAAAAGCAAAAGTGGCAATAAGAATGGAAAGCAATTTCTTATTACAGGGACTCTCTCATTGCAGTGATAGTCTTCTCTTGAAGTCTGTGAGAAAGAGAAATCTGTGTTTGCTTTCAGCTGCCCCAAATGGCTCTGCAGACCAGATGATCTCACCAGGCCATTTTATGATGAGGTGTTGAGCTGTGGTCTGTCCTCAAGGTACATTTATGCATTCATGTTTCCTTCAGCAGAGTTGTGACTATATACACTGAGGGCTGAAATCAGCCCATCTGAAGTCAGTCAAAGCAGAAGAAACTAGTTCCCCCTTTGGGCATGATGTTAAATAGATCTGTCATCCTGATGGTTATGCTGGTGCTCTACAAAAAAATGTTCCTCCACCTCATGGCTAATGCCTGCCTATATATTCATAAATGCTCTTTGGCTTGGGCAAATTAAATGTTCAGAGTCCAAACCTAATAAAAGCCCACATGTCACTGATACAGTAAAAAAAAAACCAAAACAACCCACCTGTCATTATCACCACATTTCTTACTGTAAGTCTGTTACATCAGGATGTGGTCTTCCTCGCATTTTTTCTCAGTTTTGTTAATATGACGTGATTTATACATAACCAGGGTGCTATGAAAATCAAAGGAGATGTAAATCATTCTAATGCTGGCATGCCTTCTTTAGTGTCACAAGCTACCAGTAACATACCTGAGAAACACTGATAATTAAAGTGCACAGGAAATTCAGTTTCTATGAGAATCTTAAATCAATCAGGATGCTGCTGACACCTTTCACAGCCTTTTAGAATCATAGAATAGTTCAGGTTGGAAAGGACCTTAAGATCATCAAGTTCCAACTCCCCTGCCATAAGCAGGGACACCTCACACTAAACCATGTCACCCAAGGCTTCATCCAACCTGGCCTTGAACACTGCCAGGGATGGAGCACTCACAACCTCCCTGGCCAACCCATTCCAGTGCCTCATCACCCTCATCACCATTACCATACAGTAAAGAATTTCTTCCTCATATCCAATCTAAACCTCTCCTGTTTAAGTTTGAACCCATTACCCCTTGTCCTGTCACTACAGTCCCTAATGAAGAGTCCCTCCCCAGCAGCTCTNTCACCATTACCATACAGTAAAGAATTTCTTCCTCATATCCAATCTAAACCTCTCCTGTTTAAGTTTGAACCCATTA
>NDXB01002950.1:0-16512 GCA_002631895.1 Agapornis roseicollis
AGCCTTCCAGTGTCTGAAGGGGGCCTATAAGGCTGCTGGGGAGGGATTCTTCATTAGGGACTGTAGTGACAGGAGAAGGGGTAACAGGTACAGACTTAAACAGGGGAGGTTTAGATTGGATCTAAAGAAGAAATTCTTTCCTGTTAGGGTGGTGAGGTACTGGAATGGGTTGCCCAGGGAGATTGTGAATGCTCCATCCCTAGCGGTATTCAAGGCCAGGTTAGACAAAGCCTTGGGTGACATGGTTTAGTGTGAGATGTCCCTGTCCATGGTAGGGGGGTTGGATCTAGATATTCTTAAGGTCCTTTACAATCCTAACTATTNCCAGGGAGATTGTGAATGCTCCATCCCTAGCGGTATTCAAGGCCAGGTTAGACAAAGCCTTGGGTGACATGGTTTAGTGTGAGATGTCCCTGTCCATGGTAGGGGGGTTGGATCTAGATATTCTTAAGGTCCTTTACAATCCTAACTATTTTATTATTCTGTGATTCTATGATTTAAGTTTATTATGTCATTCCAAGTATATCAGTTATGTTAATGGTTGATTATACTATAAAACATGATTATTTTAAGTTTTGAGCTCATGTAACTTGTGGGGATTATGTTGAAGAACTGAAATGAATTTCAGTGATTTTGCGCATCACTCATAACATAACTTTTATTATTGGACTTGATAAATTAATTGGTATATGCAGATATGCACAGCTTGGGGATGACATGGCATAAAGAGCATTAGTACTTATCTTTTTATGAGTATTTTGTTGTTGAAACTGATCGGCACTAAAAAAGTCACGCTAGAAATTCTGTCATTTATGTCTTTCATGAGTGTTACTGTTAGTCTTTTCTTCTGTCAGTTACATTGCTAAAATTAAGCTATGTCACACCGTTAGGATGCTCTGCTGAAGAGAGCAACAGGTTTCATTCTCTCCCTTTTCAGTGTTTCACCCACCATGGTGGACAAAGGTTGTCACTAACTATTCCTTAGCTCCAGTCTGTTCATCTGCTGTTCCGTGTCGAGAATTAACTTAATCAGTGTTGGCTTTTAGACCACTTTGGGGTTTTGAAACCAGGGCTCTCTGTTTTTATTCATAATTTGAGTAGCGTGAAGCTGGCAAGTTCCTGAGGTAGGGAGCTTGATCTGTTTTCATATTCATGCAAATGAAAACCAAAACCAACTACTTTCCTAAGGATTTTCTTTTTCTGGTAAAGAAAGCTTTCTGGCTTATAAATTCCTCCAAAAGGTGCTGCAGCACTAACCTTGTTAGTTCCTCTGTTAAAAGGCATTTTAAAGCTAAGTAGTCATCCTTGAATTTGACAGGAAACATTCAGCAATCCATTTGTCAGATCGATCTCCTCAATGTGAAACTACCAAAGTGTTGCAAGTAAAGCCAGTTGAAAAATAATGGGAAGCTTAACAAACTTAAGATTGCTTATTTTGCCCAAGTGACTAAATTCATGATGCATATACACTAAGTCTGTGTTTCTCAAACCCAGTTCTGGAGAAGTTTTGATAGTTTGAACAGTGAACAGTCTCTTTTTCAAAGGTAGTTTTAAGCATTTCATGGTATAGGATTGGAAGATAATAGAATTTTTATTTATTTATTTATTTATTTTTAATCTGTGGCAGCACATACCACCTTGTTCTGACCATCTGAGTCTTTCAGAAAACACTCTTATTTGGGAACATTAATTTCATGTTGTGGGACATTTTCACTGAACAGTTTCCCCTTCTATCTGTTGATTTGGATAAGTATTTCAACTATGAGTTATTCTCAGTGTATTTGCACATGACTCTGCTGATTCTTAGATCTTTTCCTGTGTGAGTCTTTGATCCACAGCAGTTAAGCATAAAGGGTAGAAACCCTTTAAAAATTAAGTTTTGTCTTCTCCCCCTCTGCAGCACCTAACTCATGGGACAAAATGCCCTGGTATCATAAACTGTCTGAAAATTAGTTTCTGTTGAGTTTATATGCAGGAAATCCTATTAAATGCAGTATTGCAGTCTCATAGTCCAAATGCCTCTAGATTTTTCTTTTTCTGTGCCAGTATTTCACC
This sequence comes from Agapornis roseicollis, assembly GCA_002631895.1. Lineage (NCBI taxonomy): Eukaryota > Metazoa > Chordata > Aves > Psittaciformes > Psittacidae > Agapornis > Agapornis roseicollis. The sequence goes on from NDXB01002950.1 coordinate 2,056, forward strand.
ATTATTTCTGTTGCCTCTGAGAAGAGACTATCATCAGGAACACAGGAAACCACAGTTCACAGAACCATAAGCAGTTACCACTGAAATTTTAATGTTTGTTTTAAGTATTAAGATTTGGGTTCCAGTCTGTTGGTAATCTTACTTTTTTCACAATAACTTTGATAGCTCAAAAATAATTCATATTGATATTTCACTATTTAAGTGTATCAAGAACTTGGCATTGGGCAAATGATTTTTATAATCCTTGTAATTAAATATATGTTAAATACTGATTTTTTTTTAACACGAGTATATGCTGTATACTCCGTCATCATATACTGTAGCTAGAGTGGTTAATAAACACCCTACATTAGGATTAAAAATACTAAATATAGACAGTTCTGCCTATGGAGAATTCTAATAGTTGTAACTGCTGGATGAACGGTTGAGGTTTTGCTAGCACAGATTTCATTATTATTACTATTTATTGTTATTATTAATAATAATATTAACAAATCCCAGGTTTTAACACTTGATCAGATTCTCTGTAGAGGATATTTTATCCTCTGTAAGGAATGATAGTTAAAAATAATAAAATCAAATTTAAGTTATTTAAGGACTTAAAGACTAAGACTCCAGTTAAGATTTCTTATTGTTATCAATTACTTAATCAAACAACAAGTTTGTTAAAAGAAAGTTATGTACAATCTCAATCTGCAGTATTCTGGGCATATTGAAATAGTTCTCCTGCATTGCAGGTATGGGATGGCACAAAATGTCCCTATCCAGCATGGAAGATTCCTGTGGAAGCAAAGGACCTGGAAGGCGAAAAACTTCTTCTTCACCGGCTGCAAAATCTAACAGTAGACATTCTAATTTATGACAACCATGTACATCTGGCAAGATCACTTAAGGTAATGCACTATTTCATTTTTCTAACTCTCATTTTCTGCTTAGAATGCACTTCAGAGAATGTATCAATTCAGTTACACCATTAATTCATTTCAGATATTCGTCTTTGTATTTCCCATACCTTTTGTTTGAACACAAAATCCCTTCAACATGTGTGAAACAGCCTCATTATCCTAAAATTGCCATGAAAAAAAAATCTTCCAATTAAGCAGTTCTTTTCAGACACTGCAGTACCATATAGAATTCTGTGAAAATAATGCGCTCAGGAAATACATTCTATGCTTTAGAATACTTTTTTAAATTCTATAAAGTGGGGTTAAACTTGCAGTCCCAATAAAGGCCAGTAATTCTAAAGTCAGTAAAAGATTTTCTGTTCTATAAACTTCTGCAATTGCAGTGCAATCTTCATTTAGTGGGCCAGTAATGCTGATTATGCTTAGATAGAGAAAACAACAACATAATTAAACATTTGATCTTCAACAATACTGCCATCTTGCTTCTGAATACAGTAAATTAGCAAAGAATACATCTTTCATTTTATGCTTTCCACAATATACCCAAGCATTGTTTTAAGGAGTTTACCAGAAAATAAAGGTAAGTGATAACCATTTGTTAGGCTGGGACTATCAGCAGACATGAAATCAATTAGGTAAGTTGGTGCCTGTTCATAAGTAAAGGATAGACAGCAAAATAAGTTGCCCTTGTGTAAGAATTCAACAAAACTCAGTCACAGAAGTATTTCATTAATTGCATAGTCTTTTCCAGAATTTTTCTCTTGCTTTCTGATGTAATCTGTTGATATAAATATCAGCTGATATTCCAAGCGGTATCTTTTGAAAACTAAAGGAAAAAAGTAATAAAACATATTTTCTTGAGTAGCTGGTGATACTCCTTATACTGCATTCTCCCATTTATATTCAGGAATTCCTGTTGAATATCTCTCACATAGGATGCCTTCATCAGCTCTCTCTTTTCTATGAGCCCATTCTTTCTTACCTCTAAAGCATCTGTGGCTTTGCTGTAGCACTGTGTAGCAGAAGCTCTAATGTGAAAGGAAACTAACAAACCTAGTTTGACCTACTGAGCAACATGGACTGTTCTGGCTATGTCCAAAGCTGCAGTAGTTTCACTCACGCAAGATGCATAAGTTAGATCATTTTTGAACACTGCTTTTTAGTGGATTGTCTTAATGAAATCATTAAAGAAAAGGTACTGACCTTAACAGTTAAACTTCAGGAAAATTTCATAAGTTCAGCTTGCAATATGTGTAACTAATTGTATTTCACAGAATAATCTAAAGGTAATAGAATTTGGGGTGGCTTTTCCTAAAATAGATAATTTAATGGAAGGTTTGGTTTAAAATACTGGAAGAAATAATCTTATGTCATAAGAAAGTATAATTGAAATACTCTACATTAACCTTATTAATATTTATTTCAGAACCTTGTTATGTAAAATTTTTTTAAGAAATCATTTATGTATGTGTATGAAGCTGGAGAGAAATTTAGTGTGTGCATGTGCCCCTTCCTGATCGTGAATGCAGAGAACACTGTGCACAGAAACTATAGTAAATGCCTTGCCAGGTTATGGCTTCAGAAGTAAAAGTACACTATTTTTCATCTGTTTCTTCTGCATTTGACAATAGCTTAAAATTGCCCTTTTTAATGTAAATTGTTACTGAATTGTTAGGTTATACTCTACCATATTATCATGTACCATTTGCAATGACAGTTGCAGCTCTAAAATTATGTTTTATGTAGAACAATCTGTTTTACGCAGCCCTGATACTAAGAAGAGTAGCTTGGAGAGGAAAAAAGAAAATATTCAGACAAGGAAGCTCTGAGTAAGCACTACAAGTCTAGAGAACGTACATAATGTATTATAGTGAATTTTTAGCAAATCCTAGAGCACAGTGTCAGGGATATTCCTGCAAGAGTTTGTTAAAAGCTCTTTGTGTGGATTATCTGTCCAGAGAACACTGAAGACAGGAGCATTTCATCCCATTTTCTGAAACAGTCAAATAATATTTACAGTTTTCAATGGAGGGAAATTTAGCAATACTGAAGGAACACTACAGTTGATACCATAAGCAGATTTTTTTGTCCCCTATATTTATTTGCCTCCCTTTCCTGCTGGGCAAGATTGTAGCTCTCAGCCTTTGATGCCTTAACAGAACACAAACAGAATTTTCAGAAATCTCATCTCCGAAGGAGATTATTTCCTGAGGCATAAAGACAACAGTAAGAGCTACAGCTAAGCAAAGACACTGATGATCACTGCTTTCTCCTGAATTTCGCTCTTCTTTTGGCTACCTGTAGTGCATGAAGCTTTCTCTTTACTCTAGGAACCCCAGCCTGCAATTAACTCCTCATAGGCTGTAGTTCATTATTCTTCAGCTTTTCTCATCGTGGTGTTTCCAGAGGGTCTCAGGATTCACTGGCATTGCAACAGGACCGTGCCATGGATTTCTCCATCTGTGGCATTTTGCTAGATGCATCAAGTTGAGTGAGCATCAATGCTCGCTCAGTCAGCGCACTGCAGGGGTCCAGCTGTCTACAGTGGCTTAGAGATTTCCTTGCATATTGTCATTCATTGAATATGTGATACTGTCCTCTTGTGGCTTGATACCATCAGTTTTGTGTTGCCTTGCATTTTCTGTATCGTATAATTAAAACAACTAGCTTTGAGTATGCATACAAATCCTAGCTCGTAGGTCCACAGTATCTGCTTCATGTTATGTGTCTTCAGATGCAGAATTAGAATATTTTCAACTGTTTCTCCTTCTGTATACAGTGTAATGTCTTTTTTGATAGTACTTTGGACTAAGAAGCGTTGCTTGCTTTTTGAGCGTCTGAGTCATGTTTCCAGCATGCAATTTAAATGGGTTACATGACTGTAATAATTTCTAGCTTCCTACTTTTTGGGGCTGGGTAGCATTCCTTGGACCTATCAGTGGTATTTTTCCCTCTTCTGTCTTTGTACTCATTAAGGGAAGAAAAAAAAAAAACAACAAACCACAACACTGTCCCACCCCCAAGTCCTCCAAAACCTTTAATGGTTTTAAGTTGATATTTTTTATTGCAGAGGACCATACCCATGTGCTGTGTATATGCTTATTGTCATTTGCAAGAAGTTGTGTGCAATCTGGTCAATAAAATTAGACTGTTAATGTGATGACATTATGACAAAGAAATGTCATTGAATATAGTAAGCCATAAAAGAGACATAAAAATTAGTACAGATAATTTCAAGTGATTCCTGTAAATAAGGACAATCTCTTGTCATGAATTCTTTATGGCCAGATGTGAACATTTAACTACCATGACAAATGACTGTTCCAAATTCATCAGTGCCTTAAAAATTAATGCAACCCTATATTTTTTTGAAATAATTAAGGGAATTTTTGAGATAAATTAGAAAGTTGTTTTATTTGACTAACTACAGGAAACTGCACATGCAACTTCTTAATTTTTCTTTTAACCTCAATATTTATTCTTAAAATAGTCATACTTGAATTAGACTGCAAATAGAGTCTTAGTGTATTTAAAATTCTGCAAGAAATGTGTCCTTACTGCTTTAATTTAATTTTAAATGAACTTGCTTTAAATGAGGTGGGTAATTCATAAGCAGAACTGCAGTAGTCAAGTAAGGAGTTGGTTTTGCAGTAGATTTTAGATGTGGCTCTGTAAATCATGCCGTTTACTTTAATGAAGGTTATAATTTCTTCTCAGTAAGGTAGATGAAGTGTACTGGGTCTGCAGGCATTCTGTAAACAAGAGAAATACAGTAACACTTTCAACAGTAACATTTGCTCACACTGTTAACAGTAAGCAATGCTGCCTCCCAAAGGAGCTCACGGAAATTGCACCAGGAAGATTATTTTATAGTCATAAATCCCGGGACAGTAAGGCATGCAGTTTGGCTGGCTTCTTGCATGAATTTCAGCACTCAAATCTAGAAGGCAAAACCAGCACTTTGTATTCTTGCCTTCTGGACTCTCTCCTCCTGTGTTTAATGTTTTATGTTTGTGCATACAATAAATAGTAAATACTTTTAATACATGTTTTTTGGAAGAAAGTTCTTCAACCATAATCAACTTTTATACAAATTACTCTAGGGGTGAAAATATTTTGACACTAGTAAATTGACATAAGGTTGTTTGAGAAGTAGAACTTTGCTAAGAACTTAAAAAAAAGCTTTCTCCAAATGCAGTTGCTGTAGTCATCAGATTAGTTTTACAATATGACTGTCCCTTGCATTTTTGGATATTCAACATAATTAAATGAAATTTAGCACCTGGGAAAAATAGAAAAAAGGCTTTAGATAGGCCTCTGAGCTGCCCCTGAAATGCACAAGCTGTCATGTTGATACACTTAGAATGAACAAAATGAGCAACCCCTTAATGATGCAGATCAACTAAAACTCTTGTAAGAGCTCCATGCTAGAAGCAAAATAGGTGTGGGTTGAAGTGTGCTTCTTATATCTCTGGTGCCTCAGTTTGAAAGTATGCTGCCTTTTTCAGTGTGATTATTGTTTAAAAGAGCAATTTGATACCAGCACTATATACTCATAGCCTGTTCCTTGGTGCAGAGGAGGATTCTAGAATCAATGTTGCATAACTGCTTTTATGTATATATATATATATATATATTTATAAATGTCATACTAGGACCTGGCCAATCCAGTCTAATAGGGATGCTTTTTGTGTTTCTACTGGTTAAAGCAGGAGTTGAAGTGGAAGTAAGATTTAACAGAATTCTGCTGTAATATTACTGTTAATCGAACTAAATTTAAAGTAATTCATCATTTGTAAGGGCAATTTAAAGATACTTAGAGTGAACATAAATTCAGGTTATTGAATGTGTAGCTTGCCAGCTATCAGCTGCATCTCAGATTGTACTTTAGAAAAAGGGTTTGGGTGCTAGTTAATTTGATTTGAAGGCTTTTAAGACACATTGAAAGAAAATTAACTATGTAATTAAGTCTCCAGATTGTCTACCTTTCGAACCTTGGTTTGGGTTTAGGCTTTCAGGGAGGTGAGAGGGAGGCATACTGGGAGTGGGTTTTTTTGAAATAAAAGCAAAGTTAAAGATGTGTTTGATGTTCATGCCTCCATAACTTCTTTCTTAATAGGTAATTGTATAAGTTAGCCTAAGTCCATTTGTATAACTTGACAAAACTGTTTCAGGGAACACAAAATAATTCTAAGCAAAACAAGAAGTATGTGCTCCAAGTACCCAAGGAGAAAATCTAACAGTTAAGTTCAGTGCCAGAATCTTTGAATTTCTAACATGTGTTACCTTGTATCCTGGTGTAGAAAAAAAATCTTACCTGTAATGTAAGACAAGATAAAGAATTCTGGGTAAGCAGATGTGCTTGCATGTAAACATAAACAGATAATAGTCTGTGCATGGTGATGGACATGAGGTCAACTGCTGAATGTGAAATGGAGAAATGTGAATGGAGGAATGTGAAATGGAGAAATCACAGCATGTCAGTCTCCAGAGGGCTGTGTTGTGAATATAGAAAACAAATTGTGGCCCCAGGAAAGGAATATATTGGCTCCTTTGATCTGTCTTCTGAAGTTTATTTGAGAATCAGTTAGTAAGAGCACTTGTGCTGGTTCTGAATCAACCTTTGCTGCCACTAATGCTGTCTGATAAAGCAGAACAAACAGGTCACCCAGAGAGGTTTTCGGTCTCTGTCTTTGGAAACAATCAAAGCCCAGCTGGAGACAGCCTGAAGAAGCCTGCTCTAGTTAATTCTGCTCTGGGCATGGGGGTCGGACTAGGCACTCTCCAGAGGTCCCTGAAATCCTCAGCTGTTACATGATTCAGTGAATACTGGGGAGAACCTGTATGAGGCCTAGAATTTTCCGAGTAAGCAACCAATATTTTTTTTTTTTTTTTTCAGATTGGAAGTTTTCTGAGAATTTACAGTATTCATGCAAAACAAGCAGGTGCTGATAGTGAAGATGCCTCATGTATAGAATTTCATCTTCATGGAGGTACTGGCTATGGTCGAGGAATAAGAATCTTACCAGAAAGTAACCCGGATGTTAAGTATCTAAAAGTGTAAGTTCTGTATGTAGGGGTGGGGTTTTTTCTCTAGCTGATTCTGGAAAACTCTAAGCTAATGCAACAGCTCTAGATACTAGAACTGCAAATATGTAAGAACTGGAAGCTCTGGAACACCATAGATCTTTAGCACGACTAATATGAAGAGTATTTGGGGAGTTATGTAAATAAAGGCTAATTTCTGGAATTTAAAATACAGTAGATATTAAGATTTCTGTTCTATAGTGTTGTAATAATTATAACATTTATTCTCTTCTGTACTGGCATATAATCTTTTAGAGATAAATCTGTGGTTAAGCAAATAAATTGAGCACATTTGAAATTGGTGAGACTTAAAGATACTCAAAATGAGTCTTACAATATAAATGTTTTACTGGACAGTGTTATGTACATAAAGAATCATAGAATACTTGAGGTTATAAAGGACCTTTAATATCATTGAGTCAAACCTAACGTTGCCCAGTTCATCACTAAACAATGTCTCAAAGCATCACATCCATGTAAATACCTCTAGGGATGGTGACTCAACCCCTTTCTTGGGCAGCCTGTTCCAATGTTTGACATCCTTTCAGTGAAGAAATTCCTCTTTCCTAATATCCAGTCGAAACCTTCTCTGGTTCAGCTTGAAGCCATTTCCTCATGTCCTGTCACAACTCATTTGGGAGGAGAGACCAGCATCCACTTTGCTACACTCTCCTTCCAACTAGCTTTAGAGAGCAATAAGGTTTCCCCTGAGCCTTCTTTTCTCCAGGATAAACACCCCCAATTTCCTCAGCCTTTCCAGTCAGGTAGGACCTCCCCAGTTAGCCAGGACAGCTGATAAATGGCTGAAAGTGGCTCAGTGACCATGTCCACCAGCTCCCGCAGTCCCCTTGGATGGATACCATCTAGCCTTATAGACCTGTGTGTATCCCAAGTGGTGTAGCAGGTTGCTGACTATTTCCCCTTGAATTATGTGGGCTTCAGTCTGAGGATGTCTTCCAGCTTGGGGGGCTGCATACCAGGAGAACAACTGGCCTTCCTATAAATGCAGAGGAAAGAAATGCATTAAGAACCTCAGCCTTTTCCTCATCCTTTATCACTATGTTTGCCCTCCAGCCAATAAAGTATGGCAGTCCTCCTTAGCCCTGTTTTTCATTGCTGATGTATTTATAGAAACATTTTTTGTTACCTTTTATACTAATAATCAGATTAAAGTCTAGGTGGGCTTTGGCTTTTCTAATTTTTTCCCTACATAACTTCACAGCATCCTGAGATCCTCCTGAGAGGCCTGCCCCTTCTTCCACTGGTCATAAATTCTCTCCCTTCCCTTCCTTTCCTCCACCTCAGGAAAGGCTAAGTACCTGAAATCAGAAATTCTGTTTCCAGCTGTACAGATTTATTTTGGCACTATATTGTGTTTAAAGTTTCAGGAATTATTTGGAAAGGAGTGTCTCATCATCATTAATACACATTCCTGCAATTTCCAGCTCAAATTAATTTATGTCTCAGCTGGAAAATTTATGTCTGGACATTATACCTGTGTATTGATTAAAAACTAGGCTTCATATATGTGTGTATGTATATATATGAGAGACTTATGTAGAATATAAGATATTTATTTATTTATAGATTCTTAGGATCGGTGGATCTGTCCAACAGTCAGGATATGGAAAGCATGTCTTCAGTCGAAGTAGGTGACACTTTTTACAGTGATGCAGGTAGGAACAGTTGAAAGCTGATATGTTGTTTCTTGTAAGGCATACATGGTCAAGATAAGGTCACAGTTATTGCTTCTGTAAGTGTATAATGTTAGTTTAAGACACAAAGCTTTGGAGGATTCTTTTGGATTGTTACACTGGAAATTGACATTACCCTAACCTGTCTTGCAGCAGAAGCCTTTCATATACATGGAAAAATACTTTCATAGGAGGCAGTGAATAAATTAAGCACAGGTGTTTTCTTATTCATATCATATTAGATGATAAAGCACTGATTAATTCCCTCTAAAGGGGAATTATTCAGAGGCAGACACTGAAAACACTACTAAACAGCTGCTTATTTGAGGAGCCCTCATAAAGTCATTGGATGGAAAGTTGTGTCGGTGACAAAGTTGCAAGGTGAAATGCCATGGAAAAGTAGTATCTTACAGACAGTTCTACAGTTCCCATATTATTCTTCCAGTGGTATTTTTTACCCAGAGTAAGAATAACTAAAAATGATTTAAACTCTAAAGCTGTTTGGGTATAGTGTGTGTCTTTGCTTCTAGCTTTTTAAAATCATATGGTACTTAGCCATTATTGACATACTCTGACACAGATATTTCTAAAAGGGTGCAGAAGTCAAGAATAAATCCCTCATGTCTAGACCATAGCACTCCAAATTTAGAAATAATTTTGCACATATTTACTGCACTGTGTATGTGCAGTCCACAGTGCTTTTAGAATAATGTGTTTATGCTCTTGTCCAGAGGGATTACAGGGGAATGAATACAGTTCATGTTAGCAGTATCATTCACAGTATGCATTTGAAAAGTGTTCATTTTGATGAGCATTGCTTTTTAATGTATAAATGAATTTCTCCTCAAATATATTAACTTTTCTTAATTAATGTTTGCTGCGTACTTTGCATTTTCCTTTTGCAGTGTTGTTTCCATACATTACTGGAATCTTCATTTTCCTTTGTTCAGCTTTTGGTTTTATATGTGTAGCTATCTGCCTGTCTGTCTATCTCGTTTTGTGTGCCCACATGGTAAAGAAGGAATGAAAATAATTAGGAAATACTTCTTTATTTTAGACTTTGAATCAGACTTGAAGAGGTCTCAGCAGTTACCTGTTACAGGTAGGAAACATTTTAACCTAAACATAGATTTTACTTTTACTAAAGAACCTATAAGACTGTAGTAACATTCCCTTCCCTTACTGGGAAGGGAAACTGGACAGTAAGGGAAAATGCATACTTGGAATGGTCATCTCCCATATTCTGCATATTATGGTGTTTAATAGGTATGCACAGCTTGTTTTGTTTTGTTTTCATTATTTTGCAGTATTAACTGGTCATCTGGATCTGAATAACACAGAACTGAAAACCATTCTGAGCAGCTCGGCTCCTCAGCAGTACCGCATTAGAGCAAAGCTGGGAACTTATAAACCCCAGAAACTCTATCAGGCTGTTAAACTTCATTGTTCCAAATGCAACTCTTTGTAAGTGTTTCATGCAATAAAAACAATTACGAATTGTTCTATAGGTTCTGAGATGCCTACATTTTCAGTGTATTTTCATCTTTTTTGTGTAACATGAGCTGAATGTAAATGTATTTCATTCTGAGCAAAGATTTGAAACTCACTGGTAGCAGGAAAATTTCATATCATCAGATGAGTTCCTTTTTCACAGAGTCCTTTGAGTGCTTTTGAAGAAAGACTTTTTTTTTTCTTTTCAAATTTAGCAGTGCAGTTTTTCCCATGTTGAAGTTAAATTGTGGATTTGAAATAGGATATACAGAAAGGTATCATAGTCTCCAAGTGAATGAATAAAGTATCTTTGACTGAAGTGTATCTTCCAGAGAGGGCATCTTTTCTAGATCCAAAATACCAGGGAAACACCATTAACCTTGGTATTTTGTCTCTTTTTCTGACCTGGGTCAGTTCACTGACCATTTTATCATTGCTTTTCTAAAAATGAAAGAAAGTTTGACTAGTTTGGTGGCCTTCTATGATGGGGCTACGGAACTGATGGACAGGGGTAGAGCAGTTGACGTCATCTGTCTGGACTTGTGCAAAGTGTTTGACACCGTCCCACACAACATCCTTGTCTGTAAATTGGAGAGACATCAATTTGATAGGTGGAGCACTCGGTAGATAAAGAACTGATTGGATGGCCACACGCAGATAGTTGTCAATGGCTCAGTGTCCGGCTGGAAGCCAGTGATGAGTGGTGTCCCTCAGGGATCGGTGTTGGGACCAGTTTTGTTCAACATCTTTGTCGGTGACATGGACAGTGGGATTGAGTGCACCCTCAGCAAGTTTGCCAATGACACCAAGCTGTGTGGTTGGGTGGATACGCTGGAGAGAAGTAATGCCATCCAGAGGGACCTTGACCCGCTTTTGAGGTGGGCTGATGCCAACCTCATCAAGTTTAACCATGCCAAGTGCAAGGTCCTACACGTGGGTGGGAGCAATCCCAGGCACAGCTACAGGTTGGGCAGAGAAGAGATTGAGAGCAGCCCTGCGGAGAAGGACTTGGGGGTGGTGGTCGATGAGAAAATGAACATGATCCGGCTTCAGTGTGAGCTTGCAGCCCAGAAAGCCAACCGTATCCTGGGCCGCATCAAAAGGAGCGTGACCAGCAGGTTGAAGGAGGGGATCCTGCTCTTCTACTCTGCTCTTGTGAGACCTTACTTGAAGTATTGTGTGCAGTTCTGGTGTCCTCAACATAAAAAGGACATGGAGCTGTTGGAACAAGTCCAGAGGAGAGCCATGAGGATGATCAGGAAGCTGGAGCACTTTCCGTATGAAGACAGGCTGAGAGAGTTGTGGCTGTTTAGCCTGGGGAAGAGAAGACTGCGTGGAGACCTCATAGCAGCCTTCCAGTATCTGAAGGGGGCCTGTAAGGATGCTGGGGAGGAGCTCTTCATTAGGAACTGTAGTGACAGAACAAGGGGTAATGGGTTCAAACTTAAACAGGGGAGGTTTAGATTGGATCTAAGGAAGAAATTCTTTCCTGTTAGGATGGTGAGGCACTGGAATGGGTTGCCCAAGGAAGTTGTGAGTGCTCCATCCCTGGCAGTGTTCAAGGCCAGATTGGATGAAGCCTTGGGTGGCATAGTTTAGTGTGAAGTGTCCCTGCCCATGGCAGGGAGGGTTTTGAACTAGATGATCTTAAGATCCTTTCCATCCCTGACTATTTTATGATTCTAAGTTTGTTTGAAATTTCCTGGTTTTGATTAAACTACTGAGTGCTGTGATATAGTCCTGTTCATGATCATCTGAATCCTGTGTCACTTTTTTTTTTCCTGACTTAGCCTAGCATCTGTCCCAAGCAAGCAGTTTTATTGTTACTGGTGAAACTAAGCTACTGCTTTCCTTAAAAGGTGGCGTGGTAGCATTCTCCTTATCTTTTGATTTGTTTTTGTACAGTGAAAATGTATTGGGTACAAATATTACTGAGACAAGAAAATGCCCCTACTATCCTTCTCTGACAGCTTTTGAATGCTAAGTCATATGTTTGCCCCTTTAACAATATTGGTCCTTATCAGGTGTTGTTACAACATTCTCTTGGTTGCTAATGTAAGAGGAAATGCTTCATCATTTTCACAGCATACAAGTACATGATCCTTATTACCATCTATAAAAAGGAGAAAATTACCAGCTATCTCTGCCACTTTTCTTACCTTCTTGATATATTTGCCAACTGTAATAAGCAGGTACAATTGATAGAATTTTTTTGTTTTGTATGAACTGTGTCCTTATCCCAAAGTGAAAATTAGTGGATCTGTACTGCAGCCTGGATTTGGGTGAGTTAAGAGGCCCAGGAAGGAAACATTTAAAGACATAGTTCTCTCCTACATGTTCTGCTGTGGCAGAAGTTGTTTCTTGTTTTAGCATATGCTTTGTTAGTATGAGCTGATGGCGTTCAAGGCAAGTTTGATTCTTTAAGACTTTGTGCAGTAAGATGCACGTAACACCTGGCGTATAAAATCCTTGAGAGATTTATTTTTGGTTTTTTACTTTGACTGGAAGTTTCTCTGTAAATAGCAAAATATCAATATACATGGATAGTTTTATTAATGTATCCACACTATGGAAGTTTCAGCCCTCATCTGTAGCTTAGTTCAATTCCATTCCTGCTTCTGCAGGAAATCTACAGGCAGGCTGTAGAGGCAGGAAGAGTTTAATGGGTATATCTAGAAAGACGGCCTGTTACATTAGGTCCATTGCTGTTGCATTTAAAATAGTAATCCAGGAACACAAGTGGAAAGAGTTCATGTGAACATCAGTGTTCATGGCATGAAAGTTCAGGTTTAGGAAGACTTCTTGTGTGCCAGTTCTGTAGTCACAGCAGAAAAAATATCACCATCTGGTTTCAGAGGCAGGAATTACTCTACTCACTGGTGGAAGCAACTGCTTTTAGGTTTGAAAGTGAAATGTCAGAATAATCTGCAGAAGTCAACTCAAGCTTGGCACCTACTTTTTTTCAGTGTTTTGTGAAATAGCTTTTCATTGTCCTTTTTATCATGGTTCATATTCCTGAAGCCCTATCTTGCTTAGGAAAAACATTCAAAGGCATTTTTGTGTGCCAACCACTGGCTTTTGCCTGTTGGTGGCAATATTGGTAAAATTTTGAATGACCTGCGTTATTTCTGAGTGACAACTGGAAATGCACAAATGATACATTCTGACAGAATAGGAAAGAAACTGTGTGGTGGTGTGGAGTTGCATATTTTCCCTTTGCAGGATGTATGTGAAGCTGTTGTGTGCCTGTCCTTCCCAACCCACCAGAAATGCAAAATAAAATAGGCTAGGGCATAGAACTTGAAATTATATGAGCTTACACAGTCTTTCTACTCTACTGAAATGGTGTGCAGTTGTGTGGCCCTTTTAATGTGGATTCAGGCCCAACTGGAATCATGTAAAGCTTATATAATTTATTTTCTTGCATGGATTTACATACATGTGGATGAAGTCACAAGACTGCCTCTGTGCCATAATCTTAAAATTAGATTACTTAGAAAATTTATTAACATGGAAATTAATTCTTTTTTCATAATTTGCTATACAACTACAGATGTCTAAGCTGATACAAACCAGTTTTTTTTCCTGTATATACTTTAACTCTCATGACTATATTTTAATATTTATTCAGAATATTGTTGTCCTAGTCGTTACATTGCATAAGGAGAAGCTGTTAGAGTTTACTTACTCACTTTGGAAATCGTTTTAGGCAAGAAGTTCCACATGGAGATGAGTTGGCCTTGATTTTACAAGGCTCTGCCATTCCTGCCTCAAACCCAGAATTACACAACACATCCTGGTATGATTCTGCAGTGTGGACTACACAAGACCAGAAACAAAGGAAAATAGCTATTCATTTTGTAAGGCATGAAAAAATTGTTCAAGGTCCTGAAAATATATTGCTTATGATAGAAGGTAAGACAAATTGCAAATATGCCACTTCCTACAACAGTGTCCACTCTGAGCATGTATAAACTTAAGATATGTTGAAGTTGTATTCAAGTAGAGATGATCATAAAGGTATCTTCAAAAACAACCTCAGCTGGAACTTTTAAGTTACCATTGTGCAAGCAGCAAAAAGTCATTATGAAAATCTTATAAGATCTACTTTATACCAGTAAGTTTACTATTGTTTCTGCTAAAATTAGTATCTCTGGGTTTTTTTTCTAGCTGTGCATCCGCTTTTCTCAGTTCTGATTTGAGAACTGAGAGTCTTCTAAAAAAAAAAAAAAACCCAAAAAAAAAAAAAAATGTTTTTTTTTTTAATGTTAGAAAATTTT
>NDXB01002950.1:16573-29398 GCA_002631895.1 Agapornis roseicollis
TCTTCTAAAAAAAAAAAAAAACCCAAAAAACAAAACAACTGTTTTTAGTATTAATGTGGAAAAGTTTTTTGAAAGCTTCTGGTAATACAAACCTAGAATTAACTTTGTCAGCCTCTGGATGTCAGTGTTGTTTCAGATTAATAGAACTTCTTCCAGCAAGGGGTATTTTTGGTGTGTTTTTTATAAGATTTCCTTGGGGGACAAAAATAGCCACTGACTGTTAAAAAAAGCAATTTAGCAGTAATACTAATAAGGAATGTTTTGAATAGAAAACAATTGCATATAGCACCATTCTGAGTTTAAAACAAAGTCTTCAGTTGTGCTGAAGTGGTGGTGTGAATAAGTCAGGTGGCCCTTTGTGTAAGGGTCAATGACAAAACCCCTTCTGTTTTATAGTTCTGTTTTATAGTTATTTTATAGCCAACTTCTGATAGTTTCTTTGTTTTAGACATGTTATGTTCCAAACTGGACTTTTATTTTCTTTTTTTTTTTAAATCAATCTAACCTTATCTTTGTGAAAACAAAAGATAACCTCCCTAAAATAACTTAACTCCCCATATATATATGTGTATATATATATATATATGTATTAAAAAATCTTGGAAAATCTTTTTTTTTTTTTTAAGTGCCAGCAGCTAAGTTTATGTGTATGTGGATACATGTGCTTTATATTGGAGCACAAGGAAAAGGCATAATCAGTGTTTTCACACTTTCACACTTTTCCCAGAACACATGAGATTTGTCGAAGCTACATGCCTTTTTAATATTTATCTCTAAAATTTTGGAGGTGGAGATTTTGAAGTCCCCATAGAAATTTTCCCAGCACTTTTCCAGAGACAGGCAACCCTCAAATGCCAAACATATGACTTTTATTAGACAGACATGGTCTAGATTCTACCCATTTGTTAAACACAAGCAATTTGCTCTTCTACAACACAATATTCTTTCTCATAATCATTATGCTGAAACAAGGACTTATTTTTGAGTGTTTGGCATCTTTTGGGCTGGGATTGAGTAAATAGTTGGGTAATGGACAGAATTTTATGTGGCCCTCCACAAGGAGTGAGAGGTATCTATAACCATTGATACAAATTTGTTGAACTGAAGAGTGAAATGTTACAGTTAACAAGATTAATGCTCTTGCATATCTTCATTATTTGTACGTGAGATCGCTTTGATTCATACCATTGTCAATCCTTGCCAGTTTTCTGTGGTTTCTGTCTCTTAGAAGCCAGAATACATTTGCTTGATGTAACTTCTTATTACAGCAGATTTGAAACTCTAGATACCTTTTAGCAACATCAGTTGAAACTACCCTGAGTTTTTGTATGTTAATCCCTTGAATGAGAGTTCAAGTTTACATGAGAGGCTTTATATGTCTCACTGTACTTGGAGGACCCTTATTTTATGACCTTTTGGGAAGCCATTTCAAATATTTGTGTCTCTGTTTTCTTTGATTATTTTTTGTTTGTTCGTTAGTTTTACTAGAAGTTTAGTTTATTGAAGAGGTTTCGTGCTGTGCATTTTTCAGTCACCAGTAATAATACAATCTTATTGATTTTTATTTTCTTGTCACTTGTATTGCAGAGGTAATAAGTATACGTGATAAATATTTTACAATTCAGTGTCCTAATTATTTGTCATAAATTCTTTGAAGCATCTTATAGTTCGTGGTAACACAGTTGTAGAATATATTTATTTTAAAACAATTTGCTCTCTTTTTTAGTTGTTGCTCACAAGCTGATTAAATCATATATTTTTATTGAACTATGTTCAAATAACTGCTCTCTATGTACTAAATTAATAAATTTAACCACATTTCCACTGAATTGCTGAAATGTCAAAAAGATTCTGTAATCAATTTTGCAGTCCATACTATACAGACAGAAGGCAGGTTATCCTGTGACTTACAATAAATCTGAACCTTTTCCTGACACTGGAATTGGAAAATCTTAGGATTCCGGCTGTTAGTATGTTAAATTTCTTCCGTGTTCATAGCATGGCCCCAGTTTAGTGGCACTCAAATTAGCATGAAGTTTGGTGGTTCTGCATTTCCCACCTCATGTCAATTATGATGTGGTTGAACAACTACTTTTTCATAAACTGCTAGTTAAAAATTAATAGATTTTAAGAGCAATTACAAATAGTCAATTTGGGTTTTTTTTTCTCCCTTAAGTTGCTGGTAAATTCATAGTACAAATTATATAAAGATGATGCTAACTAAATACAACTTCATGGTTGCAAGATATTAAGGCATCATACGCTCTCATTAATGTCCATTTTTGATTCTTTATTGAGTCTGTTGTTGAGTAAGAGTGAGAAGGTAATAGGTCAATTTCTCAGTTCTCAATAGTGAATCTCAATTTCTATTGAAGGTCCTGAAAACAGTATCTTACTAGCCAAGAACTGCTAGTTATTTGATTTATTCTTGATTACAGTTTCAAAAAAACCACTATGTTTTTCTTTTTTTAATAGGTGGAACATTAAAAGAAATCTGGAAGCTTACAAAGAAATTTAAATGTGTTATTCCTGTGAGATCCACAGAACATGATCTTCATTTATTAGATCTTTCAGTTCCTTTTCTTTTCCAAGGGAACATAAAATATTATGGGTAGGTTAAAAGTATTTGTTGATATATTAGTATATATTGTTGATATATTAGTATAGCAGATTCAGTTTTTTTTCAGTAATTCAAAACACAGTGCTCAAGGCATAACTTACCCAAAGATTCTTTGATGCAGAATACATAATATGATCATCAGTACTAAGATCAGGGATGAAGTGCCATAATACGACTTTGTTTCAAAGGACTCAATTGCAACTGAGCTTTATCTTCCTCTATTAGTTTTATGCCCTTAATGACAGTGTCCCAGGTTCAAACACCCCTGTGGGGTGAGGGTATGTCAGCATGCTACAGAGACAAAAACGCACACGTCAACCTCTTTAGGCTGCAGAATTCCTAAATCTTCCACTTTTAGTCAAGATCTTCCATTTTTTTGGCCAGAAAAATACATTAAATACATTTTCTGGTCTTACACATTAGGCTAAAGTCAAAACATTTGTTGCTTTAAAATTGTATGCTGGCGGTTTTTTGTACACACACAATATTTAAATAGAGACCCAGGAAATAATTTCAGGCTGTCAACCCACATCTCATCTCATTCTCTCTTAGTGTTGGGAAAGCTTGGTTTGGAAAGAAATAAGGGATTTTCAGGGCCTGTTGTGATAGGACAAGGGGTACTAATTTTAGACTAAAAGAGGGGGAGATTCAGGCTGGATGGGAGGAAGAAATGCTTTACCATGAGTATGGTAAAATACTGGAACAAGTTGCCCAAATCAGTGGTGAATGCACCATCCCTGGAGACATTTGAGAACAGGCTGGATGTGGTTCTGGGCAACCTGATCTAGTCAAAGACGTTCCTCCTCAGTGCAGGAGATTCGACTAGATGAGCTTGAAACTCCCTTCTAACCCAAACCATTCTGTAATTCTGTGATTTTGGACAGCCTTTCCTAACCATTTGCCATTTATTGAGATCCACAACACTATGAAGTGCCTTACCTATTTGTGGATATCAGTCACTGTAGAGACAACTTCAGCAGGTTTCTGAATTCCACAGTTCCAAGGCTGTGTAATATGGTACATCCATCTAGGTCTGGTATTGGAACCATGTTATGCAATACGGTGCTCCTGTTCAATGAGAGCTAGCAGTAGTATGTTCTCCCATGCACAGTAGCATGCATTTACCAAGCTCAGATGTGCGAATCTGCTTCATGCAAGCTATTGAGTCCTCCCTCCCAGCAATCCTAGTAATTTCAAGCAGAGCAGAGTTGCACTAGTTCAGTCCTGTAAGCATTAAAAAAATTTCTGTGCAGAAATACTGTATGTTTCACGTGAACCCTAAAGTTTCCCATAAGGCCCTGATAAAATGAATGCAGATAATTATTTCTCTTTGCCATATATTGTTTTGCTCTTTTGGCCATTTACAGATTTTTTTTTTTAAATAAAGACAATAGATAGGTATTCCTACTAAGACTGATACTTCACCAGTACAAACTGTTTCCCCTTGCACTTTTATAATCCATGTATTTTCCCAGCTAAGGACAAATTGCCTTCAGATGTTGTCTGTTCAAATGGCTGTATTGTAAAAACCAACTCTCTAGAACATATTCCATGATTGTTTATAGGGTGTTTATGAAAGAGCCTCACAAGAATGGTGACAGCTCAGAGCTTTGTTCCACATGCTTTTTTTTTATCACTAGCATATATTTAGCAAAGTCTAAAAAGGATTCTGGATAGTGTAATGAAAAGCAAATTTATTTTTGCTATAGCAATGAGCTTGGGTAACTGTATAAATATTTATGTGTGTGCATATATGCTTGCGTATTCATATATAAATATAAAAATCATAAACACACTTGCATATAAAAAAATCCCCAGCTCAGTTACTTTAGTGAAGTTTGGGTGGGTTTTTTAAAGGAAAAAAGTAGCTTCATTGAGCTTGACCTTATATCACTTGAGCAGAACCAGTGCTTTTGATTTTTATGACACATTTTGCATGTAATTCTAAAAGGTGAAAAATGTCTGGTTTGTTCTAACATACTAGTGCAAAAGCTTAATTTAGAAAAAAAATAGTTGTTCAGTAATTTTATTCCTTGAGGCAAATGAGGACAATGTTAAATACAGTTCTCCAACCTTTTTATCCACTTACAACATTTGCTATGTTTCATGTAAAATTTATAATTACTGGTGTTAAATATAAGTAATAAGAGACACTGTTTTAATAACTCATAGTTAATATTTTTTAAAATGCATAAAGCCGAATTTCTCTTTTAAGCTTGTTGTGTTTTTAGTGTGCTACAAATTCAGATTCATTCCTGCTTTTACAAAGTTAGGTGTTGTTTGTATTGCTAAACAGCAAAGTTGTGACATATGAATGTATATTTAGCAATGTAGTGATCGTATAATTGTAGAATAGTTTGGATTGGAAGGGACTTAAAGATCATCTAGTTTCAAGCCTCCTGCCATAGGCAGAGGTACTTTCCACTAGACCAGATTGCTCAAAGCCCCATCCAGCCTGGCCTTGAACACTTCCAGGGATGGGGCAGCAACAGCTACTCTGGGCAGCCTGTGCCAGGGCTTCACCACCCTCACAGTAACGAACTTCTGCCTAATGTCCAATATGAATCTACCCTCTTTCAGTTTAAAGCCATTCTCCTTTGACCTATCACTACACAGCCTTGTAAAAAGCCTCTCCCCTCATTTCTTATAGTCCCCTTTTGGGTACTGGAAGGCTGTTCTAAAGTCTCCCCAGAGCCTTCTCTTCTCCAGGCTGAACACCCCTGACTCTCTCACCTTAGATACACAGTTTTCCTCCTTCCTATTCACCAAGGTGGTGCATTCCAGACCTACATGATTTTATTTCTCTGCAGGGATAATTCAAAAGGAGTATTAAGGGTTTTGGTGTGGTCTAAAGCTTGTTTATCTGGTAAAACAGTTATTTTAAACAGCAGTAAAAATACTTTTGCACTCCCACTGAGTGCAAATCATGCAAAAAGAAAATCTAATTTCTTTTTTTTTTTTTTCCCTGTGCAGAAACTTCTAGTATAAATGAATCTGTGTTTGCTTGGTCTCAGTATCTTGTTTTAAATGCTAGGTGCAAGCAGTGTTCAGCTCCAAAGCCTATCGAGAGTCTAAGTTCCATGGTAGCAGAACAAAAACCACCATCATGGGAACCAACTGAAATAGCACGAGGTCAGCTGATGTGTTATTGTCCTGAAATACTGTTATGCCTTGATTCTGAAGTGTTTATATGAAGTGGTTTGGTTTCTGGATTACAGTTTTGTACAAGAAGTATGTCATTTATGGTTATGTTTGAGCATGACACTATAAAATTTATTCATCTTTACCAGTTGAAATAATATGTTAAAGGATAAATAGTTAAAGGATCTTACATGTTAGTTTCCTTTACCATAGGTGTCCCTGGTAACATGTATTGTGGGACATCACAAATATGATGAATTTCTGGTTGCAGATGTCAGTTTTAAACTCTACATGCTTGCAGCCCTAGAAATTAGTCTTGCTTTTCCTTTTGAAAATACATTTTTTCTGACCTAAAGATGACTATTACAAGTTAGACTTTTTTCTTCTGTAAGCATAATTGATCCTAAGCATATTCCAGAGAGTCTGCAAGAAATAATATTTGAATTAATTATATCGTAACACATTTGTTACATGCTTTGTGTTGCTTTATGTAGTCAGTACATTCAAATGCTGAAGATAAAAATGGAGCTTAAAACTTCACATTAAAGAATATTCTCATGCTTATCCATTCATGTTCTAACATATTAATTTGTAATACCTAGCAGTATCTAAGCTTAGTAGAAGTTTTATTAAAGAAAAACTATTTGAGCAGTACAGTGCTTCTCTTAAATATACTGTTATAATTATATTCTCTTAAATAAATGTAAAATGTAACTGGCAGTGTTACAGCATCTGCAATTAACATTTAATTCTCAAAACTAAAGCAATATTCATTAAATGTTTTCTGCATTTAAACTATTTTATGTATAGTACTCTTTTACCATCTCTGTTTTCAGACTAAATTATAACCTGCAGGTATATCAGATCAGTTGAACATAAAATGACTAGCCAATTTAAATAGATGTACCCAGAAAAGACTGATGAAGAGTTGCAGTAACTTTGTATGTTTAAGATATTTTATGTGTGCAGCATGACAGTTACTGCTGCCAGTGAGAAAATGACTGCAGTCATTTATGTATGCTGGAATGTTTTCAGAACTGCTTTGCCTGGTAGTTTTTAGTACATCATAGGAAAGAATTTTTTCCCTCAGAAGATATATTTTTAGGTGGAATGGCAGCTTACTATCACTGAATTCAGAACAAGTCTCCTTTAATCTTCCGTGGATAAAAAGAGGAGGAGGAACCTACCAAGGTAGTATCTAAGATCTAAGCAAATATTAGCATTTCTTTTACTAGGATGAGAATAAGTGCTTAAAAAATTCTGTGTGTTTATAGACTGATCTGTTAAAGTGTTTCTAGGCAGATTGCAGTGCACTCTCAAAATACAAACCACTTCTTGCAATTCAGAACCTTCATTTTTTTGGCTTCTCAATTTATACTTTTAATGGCAGTCTTCAAAGTCAGTTTCTGTTAAAGGAAGAATATTGTCAGCTTGTGTTGTTATGTTTTGTCTTGTGTACTGATTCTAAGAACAAAATTGATTATTTTCTTTTTTTTTTAACTCAGTTTTAGGCATTGAGCCACTTCAGTATGTTTTCGTTATGAGGTTTACGCTGGTTGATGGAACAGGAGAACTAGATGCATACCTTGTTGACTATGTAAGTAAATATAGGTAAAGGTAGACTGTACAGATTATGTGGCTTTGGATTTTGTTGGTTTTCAAAATAGCAAATGTATGTACAGAAATATTCATTCTGTGTTACCTCCAGTGCTTTGTAAGGACAGGTACAAGTGCTGTAATGTCCATCAATGAAGATACATGGAATGTAATTTTTAGTAACAAGAGCTGGTCATTGCTTCCTACATCTCTGATTTAGGGTTGAAGATTGTCTTGCCCCCCGGGCATGACATGCTATGGTATGGAATACCTCTTTGGTCAGTTTGGGTTCTGTCCCTCCTTCCTCCCCCCCCCCCCCCCCCCCCCCCCCCCCCCCCCCCGGCCCCCCACCACCCCGCGCNTATGGAATACCTCTTTGGTCAGTTTGGGTTCTGTCCCTCCTTCCTCCCACCCCCGCCCCCTCCTCCCCAGCAGAGCATGAGGCTCACAAAGTCCTTGGTCAAGGCAAACATTGCTCAGCAACAACCAAAAACATCGGCCTTATCAGCCTTGTTCCCGGGTTAAGTCAAAACACCAGGTACTAAAGAGAAGAAAAACTGACTGCAACTGCTGAACCCAGGACAAAGATGAATTGTATATGTGTGGCATCCTCCTTAGGGAACGTACTCCTTTAGATGTACTTTCGTGTGCAGCAGAAATATCTGTTGCTCTGTACTTTGTGGGGTTTTTTTTCCTCTTTTGTTTTACCTTTTGGGGTTTTTTTTCTTGGTTGGTTTGTCTTGGTTTTTATACACACTTGCCCATTATAGTTACTACCCTAAATTTTGAGATGGTATGTCAATAACTTTAAAAAGGGAATAATAAAAAAGTGAGAAGAACTTGGCAAAGAANAAGATGAATTGTATATGTGTGGCATCCTCCTTAGGGAACGTACTCCTTTAGATGTACTTTCGTGTGCAGCAGAAATATCTGTTGCTCTGTACTTTGTGGGGTTTTTTTTCCTCTTTTGTTTTACCTTTTGGGGTTTTTTTTCTTGGTTGGTTTGTCTTGGTTTTTATACACACTTGCCCATTATAGTTACTACCCTAAATTTTGAGATGGTATGTCAATAACTTTAAAAAGGGAATAATAAAAAAGTGAGAAGAACTTGGCAAAGAATAGAATTATAATATAAAATAGATTAGTATTACATTATTCCTTTTGCCTTTATAAAAGTGCATTTTGACTCCAGCAGTTCATAGTTGGAAATACCAGGATCTCACAATACACGTTGGAGTAATCTATCTACCCAAATGGAAAACAGTCAGTGTAGGGGCACTTCAGTATTATAACTTTATCCAAAATAGTACAGAGAAACAGTTTGGTGGGAATATTATTTTCCCACAACAATGCTAATTAATGTCTATCTATATATAGATATATACAAGTTTTCCACCATTGTGCTAAGTGACTTTGCAAGATACTTTGAAGGGAATACTCTTCTCCTTAATTTTAAGACTGTAAGGAAAAATATTTGGAAACCTGTGTGTTTTCTTTAAATACAGTGTATTAGCAGCAAAGGAGATCAAAGACTGCAGTCCCCATTTCAGCTAGTCAACTTTTCTTTCTACTACTCTCGTTTTCTCTTTTTATATTGAGAAACTATACTGCAAAAGGAAAGTGGGGGAAAAGATTTTTAAACCATGTCTTGATGCAGAATTCTAAAAGTCTCCATTTCAGGGTAGCTCAGATTCTTAAATGGATACTGCTTAGTACTACAGCTTGGCTGCAGGAAAAATAAAACCAGAGTTTCTTTTGAAGTGCCAGCTGCTAGCCTTCCTGGTGCTGGCACTTCAAAGACAGGCCAATACCTTCTAAGCCTAAACTTGGGTCCTCCAGCACCACCTAAGAAGGAACTGGGATACTTTGAAATGCAGCTTCACTAATTTCCAGTCATGCTTCTGCTGGAATGCTCTTGGTTCTTTTCTTTCCTCTCCTCTTTATAGGAAAAGGCATTTAAAGGTTTTATAGTTGGAAGGAAAAGAATTTAAAGGTTTTATAGTCAGAAGAAGAATTGGAAGAGTAAGAGGAAGAAGTAGTTGTCTGTCAATGTTGCTACTGGATTATCTGCTGACTTGTGATCACTTCCAAAAAACATGTCACAGAAAAACTACACGAAGGCAGATAATTCTGTATTTGTATCTTTTAACTAAAAGAAGAAAGTGCCATCAAAAACCATAGGTCACTTTGAGAAGAAGTTGTTGAGTCTTTAGAGAGACAAAATCAGGTAACAAAATTAGAAAAAAATAAAATGGTACTTCTGTGAGTCATGCTTACTGTATATGTGTTAAAAATACACAGAAAAGGTTTATGTGGCATGTCAGTGTTCCATTATTTATCTTACTCCTCCATTCAAGCTTATACTGCAGGATACCTTTCTTTCTCCATAGTTTTTCAAACTATCCAAAAATGAAAGTTGCGCTAAGGGGTTCCACTTGTATGAAGCCAGGTTGCAGTGCCCCCTTGTTATTAAGTCACTTTGTTCTTCTCAAAATGTTCTGCTCACAGCAGTGAGGGACTGTTGAGGAAGACTGCACATCCTCTCTGTCTTTAACACTGTTTGTTTATGGAGGTTTATGAGAAATGTCTGCCAGTTATATGTGTGCTCTCTGGGTGGCTCTAGTCCCTGAATATTCAGTGGTACTGAAGTACGGACTTTGACTTTTTTTTTCTGAATGTTTGATTTTTTTGTCTCTGTATCTGAACAGTTTTAGAAATAATATTGTACTTCTGCTCTGTTACCTATCTGGATAATTTTAAGTTTGTTAAATTATTAAAAAAAAAAAAATGTAGTGAAGGTTCTGGCTAATGATTTCTTACCCCTTTTCCAACACCTCGTACTTTTCTGTTCTCTTCCAGGAAAAGTTCTTCAAAATTCCTGCCTCTGAAATCTTAACTAGTGATTTTCTTCAGCAGAAGATGCAGACGATCATGAATACGCTCTGTCCTCCAGGAGGAAAATTAGGTCAGCTTGGTGATATTTTAAAAGGGGAATGGGAAGGGAAAGGGTCTTTCAGTCTGCTATTGCATCTGCGAAGTCTTAGAATTCATATTATGCATGGGCAAAATGTAGAACATAGAAATGCAGGAGTTGGTAAGAAAAGTTCCAATTACTTGTTCAGTACATTCCTATAATAGTAGGACTTCCTTTTGAGAAACAAAAGCAATGGTTCAGTAAATTCACATGTAGCATGCAGCTATATGTGAATACAGTCACACCTATGCAGGCACTAACATGTCATTTGTATTCATATGGAAGTTAACCAAAACACCCTCATACTGTCACAACAAATTAGAGAAAACTGAAAAGGAATTGTGCACGTGGTACATGCTTTGGATGAGGTTCTAGTTTTGAGTGCTCATCTGATTTAGAGTATCCCTTACTGCAGGAAACTTCCATGGAAATTGAGCAAAAACTTAATCCAAACCCACACACAGAGTTTTTTGTACAGTATTTCACTTGTGACAGAAAGTAGCTCTGCATGAACTACATATGCCTAAAGTAGCTCTATGTCCCTGCCATAGCTTCAACCTTTGGAATGTATTTCCTCTGAGCACCTGGCTTTCAATGACCCCCATAATCCTGCTGGGGTCTTTACCATACCTATAAAAAAGTGGCCCTGTTGTAAAGGGGGTCAAGGATGTTACCTTTGAGACCAATAAAATTGTCTCATTGAGACACATGGAAATGAGTTTTTATCACTGGAAAGTCTTTATGTGTGCTTTGCTGTGGTACAACTACTGTTACCAAGTGCTTCAGGGAGGTGCTGGGGTGGGGAGGGCAAGGCTTGGGAATTTATCACTAAACACCATCTCAGATGCTGTGAGAAATTTTAAAGCACAAATCGGAACTTCAAAATTAGTAATTCATATCTTTTCCTATTAACTGTTGTATACATTTAGATATCCTAATAAAGATCCTGCCCAAATTATACTTCTGTCCTATAAAAAAATAGAAATTAGTATTCAACAACAATTTTGGTTTTGTTTGTAGATGACTTGCCATGGCTGGAATGCTTCATCAAGTCCTATAATGTCAGAGATGCAATGAATCATCAAGTTTATTACCAAATTTTTGACACTACAATTGTTGAAGATGTTACATAGTGATGTGTTGCTAATTGGATTCTTACTGGATTGCTTCCTGTTTTGTGATCAGAGACTGTATGAAAAACCTTTTTTCCTTTCTTGGAATTCAACCTGTATGTATGAATTTTCAGTTTGTATATTAATATGAATGAGAATTCTGCTTTGCTGTATTTACTACTTTCCTGGAATACAGCCTTATGATCTGAGTGCAAGGGCAGGTGCTAAGTTTTTCACTGGAGGCGGCTTGGCTCAGGCTGAGGAAGGCAGTCTAGTATTCACCTGTCCTTCAGGAAGGCAGTGATGAGGTTACTCTAAACTGGTGTTTTACTCGGAAAGTACATTCTGAATGTTGCTGCTTTGTTCATTTCTGTTTTAAAATAAACAAGCTCAGCAGAGATAAGGAAAATGAGCTCTTCAGTAAACTTCCTCTCAGACAACTTTGTGCAAGCATGTGTTACTGTTCTCAGACAGTTTGATGGGGAGGTTATCCATTTTTAGACTAATTTGATTTTGTACCAATACATACGTTTAGACAGAACTCTTCCTGATAATCACTAAGGTAATTTCTGTGTGCACCAGTTACTGTAAATTTTTATGGAGATATGAACGTGATCATGTAATGATTATAACTCAAATTAAAGTCAAGCTGTGAAAGTAAGGTAAAATTTTAAAATGAATATTGTCATTCACTAGAACATAATGACTTTTTAATGTGGCCCTACTGGGTACCATGCTAGCATGCTTATCAGCTGGGTCTGTGTTCTCAAAGGCTCTCACATATCTGTCTGAATTTATTGTCAGATTACAGTGCCCAGATCTGCCTTTTCTGTTCTACATAATCAGATTATATGACTAAATTTAGAGTTACAGAACTGATCTAGTGGCTTAAAAGTACTACTGGGCTAGAGAAATTACTCAGTGATTTTACTTTGCATTCAGAAGTCTGTAAACAAATTCAGGACATGTTTCTCCAAGGATTGTTAATGTAGAAATCACTGTCAAATGCTTTCCATCAGAGCAAAATTGCATAATATTTAAAACAGCTGGTTTTTAAGGCAGTTCAGATGGAATACTCGTAAGTAGATTGTTATTCTGATAGTAGATGACATTTTAATTTTTTATTTTTTAGGGCTGTTATGAGTATGCAATTTGTCATTTCTTCTCAGTATCTGGTGATAATTTTCTGGTACTCTAAAAAATTATACTGGGTTTATATGTCACAAACTAGGAGATTGTTCTTTATTGATTGGTATATGAAATAAATCAATATCAAAAGTGGTTAGAGGATATTTCCTTTCAAGAACATGTAAAAAAACAACTTTGGGATTGCGAGCAGCTTACAGAGGAGCAGCTTACAGAGGAGCAGCTTACAGAGGAGC
>NDXB01002953.1:0-13233 GCA_002631895.1 Agapornis roseicollis
AAGGACAGGGAATTGCTTGAAAGAGTCCAGCACAGAGCCATGAAGATGATTAAGGGAGTGGAATGTCTCCCTTATGAGGAAAGGTTGAGGGAGCTGGGTCTCTTTAGCTTGGAGAAGAGGAGACTGAGGGATGACCTCCTCAATGTTTAGAAATATGTAAAGGGTGAGTGTCAGGATGATGGAGCTAGGTTCTTTTCAGTGATGCCCAGTGATAGGACAAGGGGCAATGGGTGTAAAGTGGAGCATAGGAGGTTCCATGTGAACATCAGGAAAATCTTCTTTACTGTGAGAGTGACAGAGCACTGGAACAGGCTGCCCAGGGGGTTTGTGGAGTCTCCTACATTGGAGATATTCAAGGCCCACCTGGACAAGTTCCTGTGTGATGTAGTTTAGGTTACCCTGCTCTCACAGGGGGGTCGGACCAGATGATCTTTCGAGGTCCCTTCCAACCCTTAGGATTCTGTGATTAGAGATCCTGATGGTGCCCTGGTGAGGAACCCCTTCCTTCATGAGGACTGATTCTAGACTTTTAATCTTATTTTCTAATCAATTATTTGCCCATTTAAGGATTTATTTTTTAAAGTCCCAGCTGCCTAACTACCTTAAAACACACCAGTGATGAATTTGGCCAAAAGCTATTGATACATAATCCTTCTCAAAAATCCCCATTGTTTGATAATAAACCAATAAACCATATGAAACAAAAGAATTATACTAAAGTTCTAGTGGCTTTAACTGGGACATATATACCAGATACTTCTATCATCATGAGATGTGGTAAAGCTTTATCATTATGGTCTACAACAGCAAAAAAAACCCCAAAGCTTTATCACTATGGTCTACAACAGCAAAAAAAAAAAAAAAAAAAAAAAAAAAAAAAAAAAAAAAAAATAAAAAAAAAAAAAAAAAAAAAAAAAAAAAAAAAATAAAAAAAAAAAAAAAANACATTAAAAAAAAAAAAAAAAAAAAAAAAAAAAAAAAAAAAAAAACCCAAAACAAACAATAGTGCCTTTAAGTCTCTGAGTCTCCTGCAATAAGATTTTCATACAAAAATCCTCATTTACCTTAAATCAGAGAAGAAGGGGTTGTTATTGTTTCCTTAAGAAGTTTGCTGGTGGATATCCTCACAGAATACTTTGATACATCCACGAGACACCATGAACTAAGGGCAGGTTGTTATTGAGTGATTTTTAAAAAGTATTTATTAATAGTGAAAACCAGATTTGAATGCAGGTATAAAATTTCAAGTATTTTCAACCTGTGAGATGCATATTTCTAGAATTACTTGAACCATACATGAACAAACAGAATCTCTAGATATTTACAGTCTATGCAAATATGCAGCACAAATAAAAACAAATATACATATAGGTATATTTATGTATGTAAAGAGAAAGACTATGTGCACGTGATTACACTAAAGAATGCAACAGTTAAGTAACACCAAATCTCAGATTACCTTTAAGTGAAAAAGCATACTTGGACTAAACAGTTTACTGCACAGTGGTAATAGCTTCCTACATAGTGTTGGCTTATGTCACTACCTATTCAATCACAAACTGATTTCTTAATTACCTAATCTCTTGAGGTAATTCAGGTCTGAATTTTAACTTCTATCTCCTGCATAACAAACAGTGTCATTCAAATGAGAACCAGGCAATTTCTTATGATAGGTCAGGGCACAGTGAGCACAATTACCTTCAGTTAAAACCAGTATCTTTCCACAACAGGTTTCTTGTGCTAAATACAACTATTCTTCTGTCAGCAAAAATGGGTAAAAAAATCTTCCCTCATAAAGCAAGAGTATTATTACAAGATAACAGAATCAACAATGGTTCTTGATAATTCAGTTGTCATACAGGAGACTGTAAAACTTCAGAGCTATTGGCATCTAATCTCTTTCTATGCAGTATGAAATGCTAAATCCATTATTTCAGCACTACAGCTGGTTAAATAAAGCAGGAGTTTTTTACTATTCCCTTCTGCTACTGATTATTTTGCATATGCAAAGCAGCATACTCAAACCAACTCATTCATATGTGCACATTTTTCTCAACTCAGAAAGACCTACTTTTCTTTCTTGTACAACTCAAGAAGAGCCTGTGGACTTAAACTAGAAATGGAATGACTGAGGTACTGTGATTCAGTCAAAATCTGACCATTTCAGGCTGGAAATAAGTTGCTAATATTCAGCTGTCTAAAAGAGAAAGCAACCCTTGACATACCTTGAAATCTCCATCAGTTTTTTTAATGCCACTTTATCTGGTTATATGTGACTCCCTGCATGATACAGCAAGTTTCCTTAAAGAAAAGATGAAACAGTTTATTCTTCATAGACAAAAGAAAAATTACAAAAAAATTCCCATTCCCCTAAAGTGAGTTCATTAAAAGTTCTCTTTCTAAACGAAGCGCATTAGAAACAATGTACAGCATTTTGTTGATCCTATGACTTTGGGTTGGGTGACACCAGCCACCTGCTCCTTCACCACCCCTCCTTTTTCCTGAAGGATGTTTTTATTACATTCTGATATTGTCCAAGCGAGCCATAAATGAAGACCACTAAATAAATTTGCTTGATAAATTTACACACGGTTTGAAAGTCTAATGTAACTGCCAGAAGATTTTTGGAGTGCTGGGAGAATTAATCTTACTATTCATTACATTTATTGATTCAAATCAAGCTTCCGGACGTCAGCATAGGTGCCACTGCTAAGAAATAAGAAGTTTCCAGGAAATCTGTATGTAATTCTAAAGTGACTGCCAGCTTGGGGATGGGGATACAGAAGGAGAGTGCAATCTATATACCAGTAAATGCAGTACTAATACATTATCATCCATTACTTGGGATGGTTTCACTAAGATAGGTTTCTATAACCAACTGAAGATGAAGCTACATCTTCAAGCCTGTAAAAGAGACAGTACTCATAACAGATTTTTCTCTTTAAAGATTTTTTGAATGAAATTAGGGATAAAAGAAGCAATAAGGAGCTTCCATATCCAAAGCCCAGATTTCTTTCTTTTTCTTTTTTTTTTTAAAACAAAAAAAAAATTAGAAGTTGAAACTGGTTGGAGATAGAAGCTGTACAGCTATCTTCAGCCATTAGAACTTTCTATGCTAAATAAGTAGGAAGCATCTAGTTTTGGTGCTACTTCTGCTCTCAAGTGATGGCTTTTATTTTGATGATGGAAGAAAACAGTGAGTGTGAGTTTTATAATTCATGTGCTACACTTGATAGAGCAGACCTGAGATTAAATAAGGACCTGAGAAAGGATGAAAAATAATGCAGTAATTTTATGGAAAATAACCATTAAAATATCCAGTTTACAATGAATACCAGCTGACTGCAGAAATAGACTCTGGTTCAGCTGCAGAGAGATGTACTTCCTGGGACATAAATTTTATGGAAGTGTTATGTGATGAAAAAAACCAGAAGTCTCAAAATAAAACATGGAGTCTGCTCCACACTAAACAAGTTGCTACATATAAGTGAAGTAACCGGAATTTTTTGCCCCCATATCTTATCACTGTAGTCAGGGAGTGAGAGAAGAAAATGGAAATTGAGTGAGAATGCTCTTACAGTACCCATAAAGTTTGTTGCAACTCTCAATTCCTTAAGTATGACTTTTATTTGCACTAGTGTGCTAATAAATAAGAGCAATACCAACAACAGGTCTACTGAAAGACCTCTTTGTAATACCTGTAATGCAACCTATAAGTCTGGGCACTAAAAACACCACAAAAAAAAGGCATAAAACCTAACAGATTCACAGATTCACCTGTACATCCTGAAAGGAATACCCAGAAGAAAAAAAAAACCAGAGAGACTTCATACAGATGTGGACTTGCCATGACATCTTAGCCATTTTATTGGGGAAAAATCTTATATTGAAGAAAAATTAAATGTAGATATCAATCATAATCAAAAAAGAAACAGAGGTAAAACGGAACGACCTTCACTCAAAATCCATCTTAGACTTGGATTCTTGGAGTTTGTTGTTAAACCTTCTTTCAGATATATTCTTCCATTCTTTGCAAACATACTATATCCACAAACCCCTCTGCTTTTCTCTAATGCACATAATTCAATGACATTTACATTTTTGCCCACAAAAAAACATCATCAAGGCTTGCAAATTGTTGCTTTTAAAGGGACCTAAGCAAGTCCTGAGCACTCTCAGCTTTCTGCAACACGCATAGGCAGACTTCATCTTGCTTGCACTGCGGAAACTTGATCATAAAATAACAACCCAAGAGAGAGTACCTATCACAGCACAACCCCCCTCCAGCAGCACACCTGCAGGCCAAAACACTTCAGTGCTTGTGCCACTTTGTATTTCCACGGAAATTAAGAGCAACAAGCATCCTAGATTTGAGGTGTTCCTCAAAAAGTCCAAAAATTAAATCTAAAACCAGATTCACCATAGACACAGGGGGTTGGGGTTTTTTTTGTTTGTGGCTTATTTGGGGGTTTTCTGGTTGGTTTTGTTGTTTTGTTTTTCCCTCCATTCTTAAGCTATGGATGGAAACAGGACAATATTTAAGTACAGAAATGTTCAACTCAGACTGAAAACATAACTAGCTGGGGTGACAAACCAGAGGTTTTGTGTTGGTGTTTATGTTTTGGGTTGAGATTTTTTTCCTTGGATCAAGGAGGAGAAAGTAACCTCAAATGGTGAAAGCAAGAGACTGAAAAAACAAAAAGGCACAGAACAAAAACCAGATTGCTACCCTTAGGATATCCACACAGTAATGATAGAAAATAACCGATAAAGATCTTTAACTTGTGCAAAATGATGCAGCTGGTAAGACAGTATTTCTAGAGCCTTTTCTCTTTGCTCTCAGATGACAGCTAAGGACCAAGATAATCTCTCACAATAAAATACCGAAGTCTTCTTGGTACTGGTCATGCTGCTCACAAATGCATATTCTGGGAAGTTGAGTCCTAGCTTCTAAAGCACATGTGAAGACTCAAGCATTCCCCTGACACCCTGGTTTTGATTATCTGAACAGATGTGCTATTTATTACCTACAAATAAAGACAGGAGAGTATTATCCACTCACTAATGAACAGAGCAACTGGCGAGAAAAATATTTCCCATAAAAATTAATTTTTATTTTATACCTAACAGTAGTGTACAATCCAATCCAGTGGAACAATGGAGAATTTTTCTTCTACTTCAAGAAGTAAATACATAGACCAAAAGCTCATGCAAATGGCCTTTTCTGTGTCATCACTTGACTTTGCAAATTAATGCTATTTTGAGACATGCTGCTAAAGCAGTTGTATAAAAAGCAGTTTAAAGTTTCTAACTAGGTCAATTCTAACCCTGTTTCCTCCACAAAAATAATTTACTGCCTAGGTAATACCCAGAATATTAACCTATAGGACAACAGGATCAACTTGTTAAATTTCATATACAAGTTTTCATTAGGTCATGATGCCAAGAAAGTGTTGCCGCTCTACTCCTGCCACAAATCAGAGTTTACTACTGATAGATTGTTTGACTACCCCTTGTAACAGAAAGCTCAAGTACGGTCACAAAAACATTTGCAGTATTTTCCTCATCTATAAGCTAGACCTTATAGGTTCATGGGACAAACCTTGGTAGAAGGAATATCAACTAAGAGGCAGTGTGCTAAAAAATCACCTATTAAATGGAAGGGGGAAGTTGGAGCAGGAAAAACAAAACAAAACCCCAACAGAAAACAAACAAAAAGGCACAAAACCTATTACCACCAAAACATCTTTGTGTTGTCATTTGTGTATATTTAGATATCTGACAGAGAATCAATAGCATGAAAGCTAATTAATCAGGTTGACGAGGGAAATAGATGCAAATGTAGTCATTTTACGTACTGGAATTAATTGCATTAAATTTTAGATGATACTACAAATAAAGCTCAAGTTGTACTACTGATACTATCCAGAACACCAACTGTAAATCTTTTATAACATTTAACAACTGTAAATCTTTTATAACACTTAATAACACACGTTCCCCAACAGAGCAGCAATAGGAGCCTTTCTGGCAACCACCCAAAGTTCAAATACTTAAATGTCACACTTAGAAGATTATTTAATGTGAAACCCCTACCTTTTGTCAGTGGTTCCAGAAAACAGCTATTTCACCAGTGAAATGTAGAATCAGGTCAACGTTTCAGAATGGCACCATTCCTAGCACTCTATCTCTCCCCTTCAACATTCTGTGCCTTCCACCATCAGATAATTCCCATTTAAAACATATCAAGAGGAACACTATTTCTAAAGCATTTAAGACAATTCACACTGTTTTCCTCATCTCGATCCTTGCTGTGGCTTTCCTCCTCACTTTTAACTGCCAGCTATAATTTTATACATCACAACTTAAACTGGATAAACAATGCTTTCTTATCAGCTCCAGACAGAGAAGAAAAGGCTAGAAGGGAACACTAATCAGTTTGGACATCCCCTGCAAACCATAGTAAAGAATGTCCTAGCTAGACCCATGGTGGTATTTGCTGAAATCTGTGTAGTTTTGATTTAAAAGCATCAAGTAATTATCTCATCTTCAAGCTGTTTTTCAAATACTTCTTTCTTCCTATCTGTTTCTATTCTGTATTTGTCTGACTTCAGCCTCCCCCCAAGGATCTTGTCATGATCCTTTCTGTCACTCCAGGCTGCCTCCAGTTATCAAGCATCTTATTCAGTCTCTGCACCTCCCCAGTTCTCTTCAGTAAGCTGTCACACAAGAGCCATCTCCTTGGAAACTTACGTTCCAAGGACATTCAACCACTATAACTGCCCTAAAACCACATTCTAAGTGACCAAACTGAAGAAAATTAACACATGTGCTTCTTCATATAACTTTCATAGACATGTACACTAAAGACAACTGTCTTCCTTGAATCAAACAGATAAAACAAAAATTAAATAAAAAACCTATAGGAAATCTCACCTGGATGGATATGGCTTCCAGTAAAAACTCCGGATGAATAAACTATATCTCTTCTGCTTCCCTGAGCAATCTTCTTCCACAGCTTCCTCAGTTCTGGCTTGCTAGCTGGACCTTCTTCTACATATGTGCAGAAGAACCCAATCCATACCCATATTGTATCTTACAGCTTTTACTCCCTCTCCACAGTATTCATCATGTTACTACTTCTGGTTCTGAAGCCAGTAAGAAGATCCTGCGTCACCTCTGTGAAAGAGAAAGTCAGAATAAGCCAAGGTACATGGACACAGAACAGGATGGTCAGCTTCATAG
Organism: Agapornis roseicollis; assembly: GCA_002631895.1. Classification (NCBI taxonomy): domain Eukaryota; kingdom Metazoa; phylum Chordata; class Aves; order Psittaciformes; family Psittacidae; genus Agapornis; species Agapornis roseicollis. The sequence goes on from NDXB01002953.1 coordinate 7,246, forward strand.
ATCCTGATCACACTGCCAGAGTGACAATAAAACGTCTAAAGCTGAAACAATCAGCAGAGTAGCATGAAGAAATAAGACAATCTATAAATTCAGGTCATTACTGAAAAAGTGCTTCAAAAGCATGAAAACCATCAGAAAAGAGAATGAAATTCAAAGAGAAATCAAGATCTGGTATCAGATACACAATTAAGTTGGCTACAGAAGAGATGCCCAGTGCAGAACTTGTTAGCCTGAGCCATTCAAAGGCAAGTACCTTGTAAATTGCTTGTTAAAGGTCAAATGAAGGATTTCACCCTTATTCTCCCCCAACCATGTCTTTTTCTAGACATTTTAAACTAGAACCAGCCATTCTTCTAGAAAAAGAATTATGCTTGGTGCACTGTTCCTCAGATGTGGGGGAAAAAAGAAAAAAAAAGCAAAACCAAACCAAAACTAAACTCTTACTAGTTTTCATTAACTAAAAACTTAAAACCATGTGGTTTATCGGTAAATCCCAACTGATAATTAAACAGATGTCCAACAGCATACACCAGAATATAAAAAACCCGAAAGGAACATTTCTTGTACATTCTCATCAGAACAGAAGTGCACTGTAAACAGAGTAAAGATAATTTGGTGGAGGCATTTCAAAAAAATACTAAAGAAAATAGAAAATGTGCGACTTGTTCTGTTTCAATATTACTCTTTTTAATGAAGCTGATAATAAAAATATGAAAGTTAGTTAAAATTTCTTAAAAGTATTAAAAAAATGCATCTTTAAATAGTAATGATCTAATCCAGAAAAAACTAAGCAAAATGTACCTTAACACATTTCTAACATCCAATTAATGCACAGCTGACAATTTCTACTGATCCACAGCTCTTCACCCACATACTAGAGGCAGATGGCACAGTCGTGCACATCTGAAGTCTTACCAGACAAACAGGTAAACTTAAGCCCTACTTCAAAACCACCAGAAGTGATTACAGAAAAGTTGAAGATGAATTAACACAGACTCAGTCTGTCAAGTGAGGCCAATGACATTTACACATTATGTCTTCTTCGCCTGCAGACCATATGGAGTATGCTGAACCAACAGTTACTACAACTTGCAATTTCTTTTATGTAACACTATGACCTGAGTGCTATTTCTTTCCATATCAGGACACTACCACACGAGACACAGCTCAGACAGAAAGCAGCATCCCCAGGGACAAGGGGGAATGGCTTTAAGCAGACAGAGGGGAGATTTAGATTAGCCATATAGGAAAAATTTCTTTTCTATGAGGATGGTGAGACACTGGAAAAGGTCATCCAGAGAATCTGTGGCTGCCCCATCCCTGGAAGTGTTCAAGGACAGGCTGGATGGGACTTTGAGCAACCTGGTCTAGTTGAAGGTGTTCCTGCCCATGATAGGGTGATTCAAACTAGACAATCTTTAAGGTCCGTTCTAACTCAAACCATTCTGTTATGACTCTAAAATAATGGGCTTTGCCAGTCTGGGTAGCTGCAGTGGGCACAGATGTCTCGAGCTGAACAGCAGAGAGCTGCTATACAAGCAAATGCAGAAGCAGAGGATGAACTGGGCCAATGAGTCTATTTTTCAATCACTTTTAAGAAAAAAAAAAAAAATGCAACACTTTTCATAGATAAATAAGAAAAAGCCTTGGTCTAAATGGAGAGAAAACTGCAGTGCTATGGCTGAAAACCTTAGGAACACAATCTATAATGAGTTTTGCTGGTTGGGAAGAACAGCAGAACAGTAGAGCTCCTTTAACCATGGAAGGATATCATCCCTGAAACAACTATTCAGGTTCCAAATTACTTTAAATCCATAGATATGCAGGAAATCATGCCTGAACCAAGTATTCAGCTTCCAAATTACTTCAGATCCACGAACATGCTAGAACTGTTATAAACCTTCAGCAGCTACTAGGAAGTAGGTCTTTAAACTCATCACTATGACAAAGAACCAAGATGCTTATTTAAGGAGCTGGTGTTGAAGAGAAATAATCCCTACTTATTTGATGCAAAGAAAATTTGAGCCACATGAATAAGACACAATATTCCTCAACAACTGTTCATATGTTTAAAAATTCTAATAATCATGAAGTTCAACAACATCTCATCAGAAAACTGATCCTGCTCCTAAATATATTCAGTAGTATGTAAGAAAACTTTTCTAGCACTTTTTAAACAAAATTATCCACAAAAAATATAGTAAAAGAAGATTTAGGAAATGAAGTCTCACAGTGCTGAAAACATCAGATTTACAGTTACTGGTGCAATCTTAGTTTAGCTCTGATGTACACATTTATCATGAAACCATCCAGAATCACATTCCTTTACTCCAGAAGGCTCCTGCCCTAGGTTCAATACCAAAGAGTGAAGAAAAAAGCAGTGATACATCCAAAACTTCTGAGTGTTTGGATGCCTAACTTAAAAAACTTTGATTATAGCCTTTGTACAAAATGTGCATGTACCACCTATACAGGCAAGTATCAACTCTGTGTCAAATGTTTCGCAGTTCAAAGAGAAAGATTCCTCCTGAAAAAGGCTGACTCTCCAAGACTCACTTTCCATCAAAAATATTCACCAACATCCTCCTCTGGTTATCAGTGCTATGAAAAACCACCACGCATTGAATAGAACCTTTTCTCCAGACAAGTGACGTTTAGCCCACTGTTCCTTCACATCTCTGGCAACCTTCTCAAGCATGCTAACATTAATAAAAACATTTAAGGTAAAAATTCTTAGAAATATGTCAAGGACTGGGGAGGAAAGTCAGCATTAGAGAAGAAAATCCATTAAAAGAAATTAAAAACAAGATTTAAATCAATTATGATCCTCAAATTGCAGGACAACAAAACTGCCTATTAAATTTGCCTGTAAAAAGAAAACCAAACATAATGGAAAGAATCAGGAGGAACAGAGACCTTCCCAGTATGTTTCCTGCCCCAAATTATCTGAAAGCCTCCTTTAATTTAACAAACATACATAAAATTGAGAAATTCAATTTCTTTTTCCAGGAACACTGGCTTTTAGGCATTTTCTCTATTGAAATCCACATGCAGACATACTTCTGTTTTCTTGAGACATGTGTGCATGCACATATGTGTGAGGGAGGAAAAGGAGGCTAAAACATTAAAGGTATTTCTTCAAAAAAGTCTTCTCTGTTTTCACCCACCAGGCTTCCCTGTCTGTAGGCTCAGAGGTTTTGGTTCAGGAGACAGTGGTCAAGAAACTCCTTAAGTACTCACCCTAGAGCAATTAAGTTTGAGCAGGAGAGAAAAGAGTAAAGCAGGCTAAAAAGTGCAAAGGTTCAGAAGTTTTCAGAAGCAGAAAGCAAGAAGCAAGAAGTTTCCTTGCTTAAGGGATCACATCAGTAAAGAGGAGAATGATGCTAGAAGCTCAGTGAAAGGGTGACATAATGGTAGTGCAATCACAATTACAAAAGGGCTGGGAGCCTGTTTCCAGCTGAAATAAATGCAACAGCTACTTGACTGCACATCTAGCAAGTATTTACTACCTCATTTTAATATTTGTTACCAGCAACAATTCATTAGCTCATTTCTTTAACAAAGTACGTGGTTCTCTTATACAGCAATAATCTATAAAAGACAGAAAACTAAAAGATATCTGGATATCTCAAAATCCTAGCACAACAAATCTAAAACTGAATCTTTAACCACCAGCACTATAGACTCCACCAGTGCCCTGGGATTTGAGGACACTCATATCCTATCTCTCTGGGGAAACAATAAGAATTTCTCAATTTTACAGTAAGTTTTAGATCCACTGCTCAACTTTGCAGAGATCTAAGCAGAGTCTTATGTAATGAACTAAGTCCAGAAGGTGCTGCCTTAAGAAAAAACACCAAATATTGCTACGTGACTAAGAAATAAGTTACAATCTGACAGATCCTTTCATATTTCTATCAAATACAAGATACAAAGGGCTTCAGTTAATTATTAAGGACTGCTGAAATCATGTGAAGTGTCAGAAAAATCAAAGGTAGGTTTATCCATCCCAAAAGGGAGAATAAAAAAATTAACAAAATCACTTGATGGCACTGGGGGATGAGGGGTGGGAAAATTGTTGGAAATCATGCCTGTGCTTAACTTAAACACTATAAACTTTGCAGACTGGGGTTCCCAAAATATAAATTAAGTGATGCTAATATATGGGAAATACATGAGTCCAGCTATAGTCAGACCCTAGCAAATATAGTGTTGAATGTCTCACTACATGCATATAAATTAATATTCCACATATTAATTAGAATAATTTTAACTAGTGCTTACATTACAAAACTACTACATAAATTAAAACCAGCCTAAAACCAAATTAAAATTCTGAAATTTAAGAATGGCAATTGTCCAGGCTCAAAGAGCATGTTTCCTAACAACTGGCTAAAAGTATACAAGATAAAAAGTAGTTCAGACATCAGAAGTTACTTTTTTCTTATACATAGTTAGCTATTTTAATGAGGATGCTTCCTATGGGAAGATGTACCATAACTTGAGCAGTTTTTAAGTTAAAGGCTAATGAATACAAATTACAAAAAACAACCCTATATTGGTAGAGACAAATTACCTCATTAAGCCTGGTGACACTCCTGGATTCAGTTATAACAGAACTGCACACCTCAGTACTTCAGTAACCTTTAACTGATTTATTTTCCCAGGCATTATCAACTGTTAAAAGGAATGAAAGTTTCATAATGTGAGTGCATAAAACTCATTTGAGGAGAAATCCAGGGTTGTTTTCAAATCAGAAAAAGAAAACTTTATGACTTACTGAGGACAGAGCAAGCAATTATTGTCCTGCTTAGAAATATAATGTTAACATGAAAAATAAACAAAGCCTCTAATGTTAAGATGGACCCATCCAGATGATTTCCTTATAATCAGTCTCCCAAAATTGTTTGAAAGATACTTGAACACATGCAAAAAAGCCAAAATTGATGAGAACAACTAGGTTAATTAGCTTTTCAAACAGAGGAAGATCAAACTAAACAAGGAAGAAATGTAAACAAAGTATGTGCACAACTCTCTCCCCAGTCACTGCATCTTCCCAGGCAGATCCTTGCTTCCACGCAATTTCATGACCTGTGGGAACTGAACTCTGCTCATTCTTCTTTAGATCTCAGGAAGTCTCACACCTCCACTCTGTGTTTGCAGGCAGCTAGCTTCACTAAGCAAAAAGGAAGAGAACTGGGCCCACTCCTGATGCTAAGAAGCATACCCTACTTCCAGCTGAGATTCAACGAAGTCCTAGAAGTATTGCATGCAAGGTTAGCATGATTGGGTAAATATATGACAGGTGAAGACTGAACAGATTTACACAGGGAGCTCTGAAGAGGTCTTCAGTTTGTGCTTGAGCATGAATATTTGAAGCCTGAGCTCCTGAACAAACCTCATCTGAGGCTTGAAAGTGCAACACTGCTCCTTCCTAACATCATACTAGTATTGGCAATGCAAGTTTGATGATGGAACAGAGTAGCAGCTATAGGGGAAAAAGACATTTTCAGTGCACAGTGTTTTCTGACTCAATTCTTGTATCTCCTATTTGATCTCCTTGCCAAGTGTATGCTCTGGCAAGAAAACTTCTTTCCCAGAATGCTGCTTGCATCTCATTACTAATACATCTGCTTCATGCCAAGTCTTTTTTCATCCTAATGCAAAATTCTTCATTAACCGAAAAAGCCAAATGATCTATTTTTCTTTAGAGGTGAGCCAAATCTGCATACTTGATTTCTTAATTAACATTATCCATTTATACCAACTCAGATTCCGATTTTTCCCTACCATGGTACACTCTTCTTCATCAATACTGCACCAAAGACATTTAACTCTCCAAAGAATACAAAAAGTAATATATCTACTTATATAGAAAGTACCATTCCATGCAACTACAGCAATAGATTTTATTTCCCCCCCAAACCCCCCTCTTTTTTTTTTTTTTTTTTTACATTTCCCCAATAATTTTTATTAATTTTATTGAAA
>NDXB01002953.1:18099-45744 GCA_002631895.1 Agapornis roseicollis
AAAAAAAAGGAAAAAAAAAAAAAAAGTAAAGATTACAATCAACCTCACAGTCTTCCTTGGTGTCCTGGTTTCAGCTGGACAGAGTTAATTTCCTTCCCAGTAGCTGGTGCAGTGCTGTGTTTTGTCTTTAGTTTGAGAACAATACTGATAACACACCAATGTTTCAGTTATTGCCAAGTAGTGCTTAGCCTGATCAAGAACTTTTCAGTATCTCATGTTCTGCCAGTGAAGAGGGGCACAAGCAGCCGGGAGGAAGCAGAGACAGGACACCTGACCCAAACTAGCCAAAGGGGTATTCCATACCAAAGCACTTCATGCCCAGTATATAAACTGGAGGGACTCACGCGGAAGGGACTGATCGTTGTTCTGCTCAGGCTGGGTATCAGTGAGCAATTACATGTGTTTTCTGAATTTTAATTTCTCTTTTGTTTATTTTTTCCCTATTATTATCAGTATTGCTATTGTTGGTAATATTTCTATTATTGCTATATTTTACTTTATTTCAGTTATTAAACTGCTCTTATCTGAACCCACAGATTTTACATTCTTTTGATTCTCCTCCCCCCTCTCTCCACTTACTCAGCCTCAATCACTGGAGAGACCATCAACTGGAGGACTGGTCTGTGACTCCAGCTGCGATTTGCACTGTTAGCTAGAATGGAGGACCCGCTCAGTTGCTTTTTCGACACAGTACTCCGGGCTGATGCTGTCCAACTCCTGCAAGCCTAAACCCTCCTCTTTAATCTCTGCCAGCCGCTCTACCTGTTCCTAAAACACCCCACAACCTCATTCCAGTCTTCACCCAAATGCAGTGTAAACTCCTGTCGGACTGACATATCCCCTTATTCTTTCTGTCAACGAAGATAATTCCCTGTTCACATCAGTAATCCCTGGGCCAGAACATCTTCACCCAAGTCAGCAGTAACAGATTGGTACATATATGTAAACACACAGGCACACGAAAATGAATACTGAGTACCAGTAAAGCAAACAGATTATCCAGAGATGTACATTCTTCTCGTTCACGACACTTGGCTCTCAAAGCCCAGCATCTAAATTCTAGGCTGACTAAGACTAGAGGCCTAATTAATTTGCTGAAGGTTACATAGATAACTTTGGCAGAGATCAGAATCAGACTCCAGTCTTGTGTAGTATTTTAATTGCAAAGTATCATCTCCACAACCAGATTCATTTTTCTTGATTCTATTCTTGTATAAATAATAAACCTTACTCTATAATTCCTAAAAGTTCATTACGTGCTCCAGCAAAACTATTCATAATTATTAAGTCATCTGATTATGCTTGCCCTTTTGTGTATTTCAGCACTTCAGAGTCAGAGAAGGTTTTAAAGCATTACAAAATAGGCAAATAATTTATTTTCACATCTGAACAGAGTTCACTGTGGTCATTTGCTCTTTCATATTGTATATTATTATACACAGTCAGTCACCTAAACTACATGTTGTGACCACTTTCCATATGAATATATGAATAACCAATAGAAACATATAATAGTTAGGGTTGGAAAAGACCTTAAGGTCATCTTGTTCCAAACCCCCTGCCATAAGCAGGGACACCTCAAACTAAACCATATCACCCAAGGCTTCGTCCAACCTGGCCTTGAACACTGCCAGGGATGGAGCACTCACAACTTCCTTGGGCAACCCATTTCAGTGCCTCACCACCCTAACAGGAAAGAATTTCTTCCTTAGATCCAATCTAAACTTACCCTGTTTAAGTTTGAACCCGTTACCCCTTGTCCTGTCACTACAGTCCCTAATGAAGAGTCCCTCCCCAGCNTTTCTTCCTCATATCCAATCTAAACTTACCCTGTTTAAGTTTGAACCCGTTACCCCTTGTCCTGTCACTACAGTCCCTAATGAAGAGTCCCTCCCCAGCATCCCTATAGGCCCCCTTGAGATACTGGAAGGCTGCTCTGGGGTCACCACACAGCCTTCTCTTCTCCAGGCTGAACAGCCCCAACTTTCTCAGCCTATCAGCTCTAAGCAGGATTTCTATTTAACAGGAAATATTCTTGCCTGGACATGAATATCCTGTGCAGGCATGAATATAGATTCCCACAGAATTAAAGCTTGGTTTCTGAATACTTGCTAAAACAAAAACATACTATAGGTACTTGCAAGGAGCCTGAGCATGACTGATAAGAAAGAAACATAAATCTGTGGTGTACATTTGCCAACTGAATTTTAAAATATTCAACTGATTCTAACTGTAGATTACTGACTTTCTCCAACCATTCAACTGTTTTCCTCTTCTGCTGAAAATACTCATTTACACAGACCAGCAAAGCAGAGATCCAGGACACCCAAACTTTAATAAATCACAGACATCAATTTAATCTAACACAAATGAAGCTTTCTGTTGTCCTTTTAAAATAAACAAGGAGGACACAGAGGCCTGCACATAATCACTAAATTACAAAGAACAGATGTGAAACATTAACAAGGAAATGCTCATGCTGGCAAGGAGAAATCACTATAAAACAGCACACACTGTACCAGGCCAGATTGGCTTTTAAATGACTCATACTTACAAGATTACAAACAACAAGGAACAAAAATAAAATAGTTAATTTGACTGGGCCTAATACACTTTAGTTACTTTAAATTAACTGCTAATTGTGCCATTTCTTTCCCTCCTACTTTCCCTTTTGACATCTTGGTTTAAATGCCTTAATGGAGAGGTAAACACTAAAAATCACACATATTTCATATCTAGGCATTTACCTATGAAATTCATTATTAGAGCATTTCCTTCAAGATACACTTTCATTTTTCTGAAAAGAAAGCATCTCTCTCCCCTACCTAACACATTATTATGTCATATATGCATACAATTATTTTTTTCTCAGTTTTTCAGAACAGCTCTCTAAAGATTTTATTCCATTTATCCTATGTTTTACCATGCTTTTTTCCTCACCCTTCACTGGGAGAAAGAGAAAAAAGAGCAGGAGTTACTTCTTGCAGTATTACCAAAGGAAGCAGAACAAGATATTCAGGATAACAGAGATGAAGAGCCACCAAGAATTGCAGGGTGATGTAAGTAAAATGTAAATAGCAATTGAAATGTGGTGTGCTCTAAGCTCTTCTGGCAGTTAATGGGTATTTTCTGTAATCAGGCTTTTTAACTATAGTGCTGACAATGCCTGCTTCTCACACACACACATTTTCTATTCATATGCCTATCCTACAAACACTCCCTCATGTTTCAAGCAACTTCACAGTTTATTGTCCAGGGACAATTTAATTGGATTGCCATCTTTACTTGCAACGTTAATTTATGCAAGTTCCCCCAGTCTAGGCATACTCTGGTCATTACATCCCCCATGTGAGATAATGTTAAGGAAGCTCAGTTTCCTTTCCTTTTCGCCTTTAACAAGGACTCAAGCAATATGAAACTTCCAAAAGCCACCAAAATGCCAATGACAGCAGCCATTGCTGCTCTATGATTTGATATCGAGTCAGACAACTGAGCATCAAGAACTCACTGCTCATGTTCTTCCCACTTAGCTTCCTTAACAAAAAATTTGCCTACCTGAACCATCTCATATTAATACTGATAACCAGAGAACTTTCTATATTCAGAAAGTTACTGTGGAAAACATTTTAAATCAAACAAATGCTACTGGTGCCTCCCTCCTTTAACTGCCCCTCTACTACTCTCAAATGAAGATAATGCTTTCACCAACTTCAACTGCAAAATGAGTTGCTTCCATGTCTTGTGGTATCTACATCTAAGAACAACAACTCAGAAAGCAGCTCCACGCATGGGGCAGTGCAAGAAAGGAGAAGTCAGAAATAAGACTTACATGTACTAACTGACCTAGAACTGGTCCCAGCCTTGCATTACAGAAGTAGAAGCTCTGACTTCTGTAACTTTCAACTTGTGACTGCTGCTAGGGCTGGCTCAAACTGTCCATAAGAATTATTCAAAAAAAAAAAAGGAGTATTTTGGTGTAGACAGCACACTGTACCTTATGTGGTGAAAAGGACCCAGGGAAGATCTACACAATCAGTTGAAAGAGAATCATAATAGTGAGATGGAGTATGTTGGGAAATCTACTGCTCGAACCACTGATAAATGGATTACTTTTTATTTTTTCCCATATTCCTCATAGAGATACCTGCATGCATGTTTAAAGCAGAAGTCCTTCATTATGACCATCCTGGATTAACCTCTTGATAGTACAAGAGCCATCTGTTCTTCCTATTATCCACTGAAAGGGGAAAACAGGGAAGCAGTGAATGTCTTAATTTCTTAAGATCTCCACTGGATCCTTCAATAAACTGTCAGCAATTATTTAAACACAACTGTTAAATATTCAGGCTTTATTTGCAATCTGAGCTTCTCTAGCTATAGAACCTATTTAACAGGCCTTCTAATGCCTCCAACAACTAAATTGAAGAGTTCTTTAGTATTGCATAATCTGTAAGGCCTTATGCAGATAGAAATCGCATTAAAACACTTCATTTCTTTTTTTAATCTGAGATGAACAATTCCCTTCTCTCTTGCTGCAAGTCAAGCATCCTCAAATAATTTCTGTGTCTCTTCCATGCACCAATACTATTATATTTTTACAATGTTGTTGTGGTTTACACACAGCCATAACTCAGAACCACGTACCCTCTCTCTCACTCCCCCATCTTCCTCCCCCCCACACCCAGAGGGATGGGGAAGAGATTCGAAAGAATGTAACTCCCACAGGTTGAGATAAGAACAGTCCAGTAACTAAGGCAGAACACAAATCACTACTGCTACCACCAATAATAATAACGGAAATAACAAGGGAAGAGAATACAACCACTCACCACCCACCGACCAATACCCAGCCTGACTGAGAAGTTATCTAACCCTTCTGGGTAGCTGCCCCCAGTTTATATACTGGGCATGACGTGCTGTGGTATGGAATATCCCTTTGGCTAGTTTGGGTCAGGTGTCCTGTCTCCGCTTCCTCCTGGCTTCCCCTCCTCCCTGGCAGAGTATGAGACTCAGAACATCCTTGGTCAGAGTAAACATTACTGAGCAGCAACTAAAAACATTGGTGTTATCAGCGCTGTTCCCAGGCTGAAAGTCAAAACACAGCTGCATCAGCTACTAAAAAGGAGAAAAATGACTGCTACTGCTGAACCCAGGACAAATGATACCCAAAGCAGAATCTCCAAGCCTAGGAATGATCTCCCTACTGCTTCATATGGAAATCACACCACTTCTGAGTTGAGGCTGATATTGCCCTGTATTTATTATTATTATACCTATGCATGTAAGTCTGCTCTTAAGGCCACTAGAGAAAATACAAACAAATTTAACTGTTTGCAGCCTTTAGTCTTATTATCCAAATGTCTATTAACAGACTATATTTCTTACTCTTTGTAAGGAAGAGCACTGAAGCAGCTATTCTTGCAGAAAGTAGCTGAGATATAGAAAATATTTACTTTATGGATGTGAGGAAGCAGCACATGGAAGAGATGGGCTTCAGAAGGTGATCAAAAGGAAGAAGCATCTGGAAACAAAAGCTGAAGTTAAGCAAAGAAATTGGGGGTTTTTAATGGTTTAATTGCATTCATATTGAAGAAAAAGAACCATCATTGCAAAGAGTGCCAAATTATGGCACTTGTGAGAAATTCCAATGATTTATATTGCAGAAATGCACACTTAGTCTTCCCAATCAAAATATTCATATTCATAATGAAATTTTAACAGACTTGTTAAAAATCAATACTCACACTAAAATTTTCTAAGAATTTTTTAAAGTAAAATTGCAAGAAAGAATATAAGAAAGCAGCCTTACGGCTGGGGTAAACTTTAAAGCTCAATTTCAATGCTAAGGTTTTAATCTGGTTCAAGGTTAAGGGAGCCCAAGCACCACACATTTCAGTGCTTCCAACCTACCTTCACATGTAACCTTAACAAAAATGCAGAGAACCATGGCAGCACATGTATTATTCAAGGCACATTTTCACTATTAGCAGAAATGCACTATAGCATTAAAATTAAGGCTTCACACCGAGACAAAAAATTTCCAAAAATCACTCTCAGTATTTCCCATCCACTTCACAGAAACAAATAAATAAATAAGTAAATAAATAAATAAATCACTACTGAAACGATAATAACAGAACATTCTGCCTGTACAAGGAGAAGAATCAATGTACAGTGACCAGAGCACAACAGGAAATGTTGAAAAAATAAATTAAAACATGAACTTTAAGTGCTCTACTAACAAAGAGGTCAACAGGGCGATAATTTAAGGGATCAGAACATTTCTTTTCCCAGAGCAGTGGAACAAATATTTACAGTTATTAAGATTCTTCAGCACACTAAAATCATTATGCATCCAGCAAAGCACAACAAGCCGGGAAAAAGTAGGTATTGTGTTTATCAAGGCCATACACAGGAGCCCCATGCAATTCTCTCATAAGGCATAATAAATGTACTAGCTTAGACATCAAATTGTTAATAAATATCCTTTCTTATTATTAGAAATGAGGAAGAATTACAAAGTCACTCGTGAAATTGGCCAGGGTGAGCCCCAGAGGTCTCATATGAATATTCCTGAAGAACAAAATGGATGCAAACTTAGTTTTGCTGAAATACATGTGTGTTTGAAAGAAAAGGCTCACCACCCACCTGGTAAAGCAATGTCTCCATGACCTACCTGGAAAGTATCCACAATAAGGGACATTAATCTTCAGGCAAACTAGAAATCAGTGCAAAGAACTGGACAATCAAATTGGCTCAGTTCTGTTATGTTCCCAGACAAAAATGCCCTGTGTGTCCACATTATCCATCTTTTCCTGCTCTAGAGTCTAGAATGCTTCTAGGAAAAGATGAGTAAGTTAGCTGGTCCTGAGAAATAACTGCTAATCCCATACACAGCTAGAGAAGCACTTGGTACAGATCCTTCAACTTAGGGATACATTTAGCATCAGACAATTAAACAACTCCAGTCTCTAGAAGTGTTACTTTGCCAACCAGCAACACTCATCTTACCAGCTTAAGCCTAAAACCTGACTTTATTTCTAGGATACTATTTCCAGAGAGACTAAGGAGTTTGACATGCATCTGTGACACAGTCAAACAGCACAGGTGGTGGACACTGCTGTTTCAGGCCCTAAGAAAAGCACTGCCTTACCCCTTTCAGATGTCTTCAAAGCAGTGGTGGGCCAGGCCTCTGTGACAGACATGAAGGAAGGATATGTATCTATCCCAGGCTCAAGCCTCCCTGGCACAGGAAATCATGTGTCCTTCTCAGTGACCAGCTATGACACCCAAAATAAAAATGTTTCAGCAACTGTTCCTCCTTTGTCACTGCAGTCTACATTTTTAGAAGTTAACAGTGAGTTTGTTGCTGGAATACGTGAAATGATCACAGTTACCCTTTGCCTAGGGTAATTTTCATAGTCTGAAACACAGTCTGTGTGAATTAGGTGGTAATTAGATTCTTCTTTGCTTATTTATGTTCTTCTCAATTTATGTATGTTAGAACATTACTAGCATGAGTGACTCCACTGTTCAAGCCCTGTTGAATCTGACAGAATAAGAAAGACTAACAGATCCAAACAAAAGGTACAATAGGTACAAATAGGTAGACTGACACATTTCTGCTCCAGAACAAGGCTTTCCTTAGATCAAGGCTGTGCATCCCCAAACAATATACCAGGTAAGCATCTGTGACAAACATCATACTAGGGGGCAAGAAGAAGAGCATGAAGCTTTTAATATTTGCACTTAACAGGTCATAATATTAATTGTCATATAACTAGGGGCAGAAGCAGCCTTTTATTCTGTCCTGGGCTCATGACACATTCACACAGAGCCCCAACTGGGTGGGTAACAGTCAGGTGGCCTTAGAGATTGAAACACAAGCCCTTCTTAATATATCTTTTTGCTCTCAAGCAGTAACTGAAGAGGCCAACATCTCCCCTGCTCAAAACAGATTTAGGCTAGAAACAAGTCAGAACTTCCATGAAGTCTGTCGCTTTCAGTGACACAAGGTGTTATTTTTCTTCACCAAGAAAAAAAATAAGTATGTATTCTACCTGTGCTACTACCTTCTGCTTGGCCATACTGCTAATCAACCAGGCATCTAAACATAGACATGAGTTCCCCATGTCTTTTCATCTGCTGTATTACTCCCTTGCCATTCTGTGGCTAGTTACAGCACCATGAATTTCTGAAGTTAACATTTCCCAGTGATCTTCCCTAAGAAAAGTCTTAGAAAATGGATGGAATATGTGAAGAACAGAATCTGACAGTGACCAAGTATTTCTAATACAAATACCTAGCAGGTAATTATAATATATATGCTGGGCAAGTATCTACAATAACCCAGTAATCAATGCTGCAGCAAATTCTGCTCACCTGAACAGCACATATATTTGCTAGATCAAATATGGATCCCAGTAAAAACACTGATCTTGTTGACACACCACTGAGAGTTATATATTAAGGACAAATATGGTTTATATTCTCTATGTGCTGGTTATTTCTTTTATGATATGAGGGCTGCTCATGCTAGCAATCAAAATAGGTTCCAGAGTCCTAATAAAAGTGAAAAGATAATAAAAATGTTTAACCAAAACTAAAAAAACCCATCAGAATGAACATCAATGAATGGAAAACTAAAACACACTTCCCTTTATTTCTATAAATAAGCACATAGCTTGTGGTATCTGGTACTAAAAAAGAAAATAAATTCTTAGGTACAATCCTGCATTCCTAACAGCTCACTGCTACATATTCAAACCAGAAAAATTTTTACCTACTTAATATTACTTTTCAGAACTGAGAAACAGGTCCCCAGCAAGTATAAAACAGTAGTTCAGTATCTGCTCTACACTTTACCCCATGCTTAGACAGAATGAAGGCCATGTCACTAAATTTTTCCTTTCTGGCTACCTTATGCAGCCTATGCCACCTAAGATCTGTAGAAAACAATGTACCATTTCAGAGATTGGATGGACCTCTAACATGTCTTGAAAATTATAAAACTATCATGCCTTGTGCAAATGAGGCCCTTTACAGCTGTGACTGTGGGCAGACCAGCCATCACTTCATTTTGTTTGAAAAATCATGTAACTGGAGGCAACCAGACCCAAGGGGCAGTCCCTGGGCTGACCAAATGCCTCAGGCCAGGCCCTGAAGGGCTCCACAGCATGTATGCATGTTGGTGTGTGTGTATGGGGTCTGCACCAGCAGATGAGGTGGGGCCATGGGCCTTGGTGGCTCACATGACCATGTCAGCAACTGGGGAGACTGGGATCCAGGGACAGTTACTGGATAGACCAGGTGTCTCTGGCTGCTTATTGGAGGGATCTCTACTGTGCTGATTTTTCACCAAGGGGCCTTCAACCTGACCAGTGAGAGCAACTGGAATTTCCTGCAGCAGCCTTCTAACCCATCAACCGCTTTTACTTTCACCTGCTGTACTGGCTTCCTAAGTGTTACTTATCAAGGTGTTACTTACCAATGAACCCCAGGCAGTGACAGCTTATTACTCCTGCATGTTTCCTCTCAATTTCATCACAGAAAGGATCTTTCAAATACTACAACATGACCTTACCACACTTCTTAGCATGTGAGCACAAGAATCATACAGACATGTATCAAAGCCTGCTACAAGCTGTGAATTTTGACCCCAGAAAGTGCCAATGGCAAATACAGCAGCAAAATAAAAGTCCCTTAGGAAGAAGGATGGGTGTATTTGGCATTTCAATTAATCAAAATCAGCAAAATAAAGATACGGTACTGCAAAGAGTGAAACTGTCTACCTGGTATCTTTTCTTTCTTTGGAGTTACGCATCTTTCTTCCACGGGAGAAGGTAACATTCTTGCTGCAGAATGCTTTTTGTTAAAAACCTTCTAACCACTACCACTGAAGATTAATTTGAGATATGTTAATACCACAATATCTTCCCTACTTCAATTATAAAGTTTATTGGTAAGCTATTCACAGGCCCCACTACATCCGGACTGACTCACAGATTTTAGAACAAGCCTTTAAACTTCTTTTCAAGGGCTTGTCAAGGCTAAATAATACTAGTAGCACTACTCGTACTATTAGTACTATTACAAATAATAAACCCTTCCATCATGAAAACTATGAAATGATGATGAGTAGTATCAAATATTTAATATATGCTTGAAAAACCTTCCTCAAAAGTTCATTTAATAAAAACGTTAATCAGCACATAATACTTTGTAAGATCAGTTGCAATATCAGCCATTAAAAAAATATAAATTATGTGTACACGAGGAATTAGCTTTACTATAAAAATACATTCAACTTCCCAACACTGTCAGCAAAGAACTTAATATTTTTGTTGAGGGCTGGGATTTGGGGCAAGGTTGGTTTGTTGCCATTACTGTTTTCTTTAGCTGAGAAACTCTCCAAACTTATTGGACTGGTCTCAGCAGTGATTGCTGAACAGAGTACTCAAGAGAGTACATGTTGATAACAACAGAAAATTTCACATAATTCATATATTCAAATTTATCTCTAATTTTTTAAGTCATTTCAACCAACAGTGATGGCACATCTGAGAATAAAGAGTTGAAGGACAACATTCCTCTTGGTGCCATAACTGTTCACAAGAATCAGGGGAATTACACCAGCAGACAAGTCTGCCATGTAGTTGAGATAAGGTTTACCTGCATGTGATTCCAGTTCCCATTCACCTTTCTTATGCACTGGCCAGGCAACAGCATCCTATGCTTATTAAGTCATCTTCAACTCCGCTGCAGAAACTACTGCTAAATAATGTATCTGCAGCTGCCCCTAGACACACTGTTAGGTTTCAAATAACATTTGTGGAGTAGTTATTCCCTACTACACCATAACTTTTTCCAACCTCTCAAAGACACATAGCTTTAAGATAAGCTACTTTGCTTTACTTCTGAAGCCACAGACAGCATTCCATTGAAGAATCATCTTAAACTGTGTCACATCTAAATGATGTGGCTTCTGCACACAACATAACAAAATTATGGCAGATCTGAGATTCGTTTTTGCATGCTATTATTAACAGTTACTCATTGTAGCCTGTAGGGAAAACTTCTCTTGGGCAGGAACTCCAGACATCGCTGAAAAATCTCAAACACTGCACACAGCATGAGAATATTGAACTTGTCTCTCTTTCTGCAAACAAACTAAAAGGAATTATCAAGGACTCCACTGGTGAGGAACATCAGGTTGTGATATACAACATCACAGGATACCAGATAGTAACAACAGAAGAAAAAGGAATCTGTTGGTTTCATTATTAAAGACTAGCAAGTCACAAGAAAGAGTGCTGAGAATTTTAGCACTAGGTTTATCCAAAGTGGAACATTTCATTAAAGAACCCAGAATAGATAAGACACCGAGGAAGCCAGAGGCAACACGGTTCTCCAACAACACACTGCAGGAAAGCTAACCAGACAGAAATAAGGCTATGGACATTAAAACACAAAAAAAACCCCACACTACAAGAACAAAAAAAACCCCAACACCATAGGGTTTTGTCTTTATCAAGACTGGGAGCAACTGACAGAAGAGCACACAGCAACATCATGTAGATTTTCTGTAAGACTACAGCATTTTTAAATTCAGAAAATAAAATGTATTATTTACTATAGAAAAGTGTGACCTTATGTCATCCTTCAAGCCTAAAGTTAAAGGCTGGAACATACCTGTCACTCACTATCTCCTGCTCTCTGAAATACCTTCTAGGCGAAAAGTCCTATGAAAATGATTCAATGCTGGTTTTGTTGTTGCTTTTTGTTTTGGTTTTTTGTTTTGGTTTTTCTTGTTGGGGTTTGGTTTGGTTTTTTTTGGTTTGGTTTTTTGTTTTTGTTTTGTTTTTTTTTTTTGTCACTTATCATTAGAAGAAAATAATTTCACTTTCCAGATACACTAGAACAATTTTTCCTATCCTTGTTACAACATCCACTGATTCAGTAAATGGATATTTTCAGCAGCACGCATTCAGCATAAAAACCAGAATAATCAAATAAAACCAAACATCTAATGAAGAAAACTGTGCAGTATTAATTCCTCTGTGCAAGAGTGTGAAAAAGACTTTTGCCAATAAAAAATACTAAAAACAAACAACCAGCAATCAAAATTTTGTAGACTAACAGATGTAGAACAGAACGTCAAAATCAGAGAATACTTTATTATCATTGAAACCATCAACGCTTGAAAAGATGTGATCTTCTCATGTTTAGACAGTGATGGAGGTTAAAAGCCCATCTCTCACTGCAATAAAAAAATACCACTGCCTGGAACATAGGCAAGCAGTCAGTAAGAAGCATAACATTATGTCCTGGAGGCAATTACAGCAGGTACAGTTCCAGAGGCAGTAAATGCTTCCATGGTTGTGCATTTATGACCTGTGAAGTTGGAATTAACTTGATGTCCTATGGAAACATTTATATGAACCTCCCCAGTTTAACACAGCAGTTAAAATAGAAAACTTACATTGGCCAAAAGAATAAATTACACGTTAACTTTGCCTTTGGGATCTGTAAGATCAGACACAGATTTTGAGCCTGTTTCTTCCCCAGTGAAGCACAGTCCTTGCAGCAGCAAATCAAGGGTGGGAGAGACATCTGTAATGCAGTGACATGTCAAGATTTGTACTTATGAGCAAAGATAACTACCAACTTAGCAAAGACTCATAGGATGTAAGCTACTAGTTTAGATCAGTGGTTCTGATGCAGAGGTATTGCAGGACCTCTTTTCTGTCCTCTTGACTACTGAACAAAGAGTGTCAAGCATGAGGCTGTAGAAACAATTCTCAGTCAAGTACTTCTGGCTACAGAAATCACTCTGTTAACCTAACTTTACATGTCTGCAGGCTTCCTTATGCACATGGGTCATGCACAAAAAGGAGATTTCAAACTGTACAAAATGGGAGATTTCCTCTCCCCCTGTGAACAGCTCTGTTAGGCACCACAGCAGTTGCAATCAGGACTACTCTTCGCTCCACCCCCTTCAGCGAAAGTACGTAACTGTTACCCAGAACACATTAAGAGAGCAACTGTGACCAACACAGAAACCATGTTTTTATAATCATGCAACTAGTCTTAAAAAGAAAGTATGATATTAACTTATCTTTTCCCTCCCTCTCTGAACCCTTGAGAACATCATCAAGTGGAAATAATTTTAGGAGACAAAAACTTAAGCAATGATTTTTTTAAATGAGGACAGTTACAGAAGATGAAAACTCCGTTCAAAGAGCTAACGAGGAACAGCCCTCTGCCCAGAAACCCAAGAATTTCTGTGTTTACCCCAGTGTACATTTGGCCTGATAATCTGCTTTCTGCAAAGGGGGATTGATTTCCCTTTTCTAAACAGATTATACTGAAAAAAGAAAAAAACCAAAAAAACCAACAACCCCACACTAAGCTTGTATCTGCAACCCACCAAAACCTGAAAGGTGTAGCCTAATGAATTATTATTTTGCCATTGCTGGTAGACATCAGAAACTTAGCATCATCCTACCAGTGCAGGGTTTCAGGATGTGCCAAAATAAGGGAGTGATTCACATGGAGAAAAAAAATTTTCATATAGTAATTAGCATGAAATTTGACAATGAGTTACATGACACCAAACCAGCTGCATGTGTAAGAGTAAAAACAGTCAAGGAGTGAAAGTTAAAACCTGATGGGAATCTAAGAGCATCATCCTTTACACAGATGCCTTTTCTCATAAATAAATCAGTAAATCAATCCTTGAAATTTTTACCCTTCTGTCAATTCTGGTTGGAACTGTTCAATGTACCCAAAACCTGCTAGTGTGAGGGAGAGAAATGGAAACAGATAATTGCACACAAGAGGCTGTAGGATCACATAAGCCTTATTTCCACAGACAACCTAAAGTAGGAATGCACAAGAGAAAAAAAAAAAAAAACCACACGAGAAAGAAATGGGACAGAAACCATCTTATTATATCAGTTTTGTTACAAACCGAGTGCATGAGTCCTGTTGAAGCCTGAGATGTACTTTAGGTACTTATTTGAACCTAAACACCTTAAAGAGTATACTTGAATGTTGTGTTTTGGCACTCTAAAAAAATTACCTTTTTGTGGGTTCCAATGTCAATGAGCCAACATTATTAACTGCCAAGTTATATCAATTGCACAGAAAAAGAAAATAAATCAGTAAAATATTAGATCAATTGGATCAGACAAAATCAGATCAGATTTTTATGCCTCAGCAATTACCTGAATGTTCACCTGAAGATTTTTTAAAGTTGTATTGTCCAAAGCTTCATGTCAAATAATCTATGACATGGAACTGAGGATTCAAGAGAAAATCATAAGGTAAGATAATTACATGACTTACTATAATGCTAAGTACATCAGTACAGCAAAAATAAGCAGCAGTCAGACTTTCCGTCTCTTGCCATAACAAATAGTCTCCTTTTTCAGTCCTCAAATAGAAAACAAACTCCTCTTTTGAAAAAAAGAAAAAATAATAAATAATAAAAGAAAACAAGTAAATTCTGTTGTTGCCACACGCAAACTAACAGGTCACCTTCAGTCTGCTACAACTTCCCAACATGCCAAAGCCACAAAAGGAGTGTCCAGTGAATCCAGAAATGAGACTTCACAGAAAAAGTAGATTCCCTGAATTGCAGGCTACATGCAAAATATATTTAACAGAGATATGTATTTATTTATATAGATATAAACAGAAAGATTGCCACTAAAAGATGTTAAATCATTGCTGGGAAACACTGGGCTATATAGGAAGTAGCCAAAGACTGCTGGGAGTCAAAGGAGCTTCTACCTTAAAGAAATGCATCAACTTGCTTTATCATGAGTAGCCCCCTACTGCAGAGGGTGAAAAGAAATATGAAGTATTGGAAACTGTAAAACAAATAAAGTATTATTAAATCCTAATAGCCACTTTTAATTGAAGGGAATGTCTCCTTCCCCCACCTCCCAACAAAGTACCTCCTCAAGACATTCACACTGAAGAAAAAAAAAGAAAAAGGAAACAAAAGGGGAAAACAAGCAAACAAACTAAAAAAACCCACAAAACCAAAAACCAAACCAAACCAAACAAAAAAACAAACCAAAACAAACAACAATCAACAAACCAGAAAAAAAAAAAAAAAAAAAACAAACAACAATAAAAAAACAAGAAAAAAAAAAAAAAAAAAAACCAAAAAAAACAAAAATCAACAAACCAGAAAAAAAAAAAACAAAAAACAAACAAAAAAAAACAAAAAAACAAACCAAAACAAACAACAATCAACAAAACAAAAAAAAAAAAAAACAAACAACAAACAAAAACCCCCAAAAAACAAAACCCTGAATTTCTTAATCACATATCTTCTCTATAAACCTCAGGAGAAATTGCATGAAATGTAACAATGGTTTTTGCTGTTACTTTGGTTTTCGCCTTCTTCATGCTTCACTCAGTACATACACACAAACACACTGTGTTTTATAAAAAACAAAAAACAATAAAACCTGCTGAGTTCCAGGAGCATTTTATTCTACAGTCTTATTGGTTTCTGCAATGCTCCATATAAAAAGGACCACAGTTTTACAAAAAAGGCCCCTAGGAATTACCACTATGACTCATACTGTCTACTCAATAAATAATAATAATAAAAAGCTTTAAATATGTCTATCTACAAATAATGAGAAAAGCCTACTGGTCCTCTTCAAGAGCAAGTAGTAAGCAAACCATGTGGAGAAGAAGATATAAATGGTATTTGCATACAGACCCATGAAATTTTAATATGTAGTAAAATCTGATTAGTAGCATTTTAGATGATGTCAGAGGCATCAGAACCTGTTGCTTTGTGTTTATGCCATGAAGGGTGGCACGAGAATGTTATGGGGTTTCATGAGATTCCAGAAATCAATAATTTGCCATGTCATTTTATTAGTTTTTCTGTTATTTGCACATACTGGAAGGGGCNAAAGAAAAAAAAACAAAACAAACAAAAAAAAAAAAAGAAAAAAAAGAAAAAAAAGAAAAGAAGGACTTACAAAAGAGACCAAGCATGCTTCCAGCAGCTTCCTTTGGATAGACAAGATAGCAGTTTAGCAAACAGGTTCTGAATAATACTTTAAAAAATATCCCACTAAAACAATAAATCATTGGTAACTTCTGCCTATATATAAATGGCCTATTAACATATTTAATAAAGAGCAAACAAAAAGCAGGACACCTATTTTTTCATCCAAGAAAGAGGCTGCAATCATTAGGATGATAAAAATCACCGATAGTGACACACTGGTTTATGTAGGTGTTAACCTGAACACTGGGCAAAACTGAAAAATGGAGACCATCATTCAAATGCCAAGATTTATCTGAGGTCATCTAAAGGGCTGGTAAAACAGTATCAAAATGCCAGCAATGGACAAGGCAAATCCAGAGAGTGATCTTTGAGGCACTGAATCACCGGGAGGAAAAGGGTTTCTCTTCAGTTTATATAGCAGAGCTGATGATGAGCATTTAATCAGGTTTCACAACCTCTTCCAAAGTAAAATTTTAAACACTTCTGGTCTCTCATTTTGACATCCTACATTGCTATAATTTGCACAATAATGCATATTCTTCCAAAACAAAGGAAGATTTGAAATATTGCTGAGATTTATTCTGAGAAAACAAACAAAAAGAAATGTTCAAGTGCTTCAGCAGCTAAAGGTATGAAGTACAGAATGCATATATTCATCCAAATCAGAAACCTGACAAAAAGCCTTTAAGCCTAATTAAAGGAATGCTAACATGCCAAGCAGTTCCCTGTCTCTTTTGAGACTGTAATACCAGCTAGTCCTCTAGCAACCTCAGCCCTGTTTTATCACACTGTACTCTGCAAGAGAACCGAAATCTCTTGTTCACCTTTTCTAATGCCAACTGCTTCATTTGCCCTAAGGCCTACAAAACACAGCTCCCTAGGGCCCTGAACTTCTACACTTTGCTTCTCCTAACACCAAAGGCCAAACATAGCCCAGCGCAGGCAGATGATTCATATGTTCCCTTACTAACCAGTAATTATCAAAGTTTGGCTACAAGTGGAAACAAACTATGGAGCAATGCTTCACTTTATCACGCCTTTCTCCCCACACCCCCCCACCCCCCCCCACACCTCACCCCCCCACCCCTCCCAATTTTAAGAGTATGATTCCACTAGAGCATATTACTGAGGACTATAATTCTGGGTAGTGTGTGCCTTATGGGCTACAATCACCTAGTTCTTCCTCTGAAAAATCTTTATTTATAAGTCATGCTCTGCATAGTAAATGGGAAAAAAAAATTGTTTTTCACAACCTAGAAAACTGTCTCTAATAGTGGTCTTGAAGCTCTAGGACCAGTGAAAAGAACTGAAAACTAGTATTTCAGATTTTTATCTGGAAGAATTGGATGACAGCTTTACTAATGTGATTAGAAACAAAGTTTTTAGGAGTAGTTTAAGCCCTTCAGATAGCAAAGGATACCTGAAAAATCTAGGACTTTTTTGCTCATAATTACCTTTTTATTCAGACTTCAAAAACCTATTCCAAGACAGTTTTTTGCAACAACTGTTCTTTCAGATCTTTGTTAGTCCTCGTCCTCCCACTTAAAGAACGTGGCTTTTCTTTGGCTCTGTGAACTTTTTAATTTTCTGAACTAGATTTTTCTCTTCTCTATTATCACTCAAACTTTTAAAAACAGAAACAAGATACATATGTACAGTAAGTATAGGAACAATATTGTATAAGACACTGTTCCTAAATACAATTTTATCCTTATTAAGCTGTTTACAGAAAAACTCAGGGCACTGAAATGAGAAGGCTCCCTTTTGATTGACACCCCTCCAACAAAAACATCACAGCTTTTGCTCCCCTCCAGGTCTTGTCCAACACTTGAACAAATAACAAGGGAAGAGCTTGGGCCACTGGGCCTACCTGAGGCTGTTCCAGAGTAGAAGCTTGGAAGAGGAATACAAACAACCCTTAGAAGCAGTCTTGGGTCTGAAAAGGCTTGTGGGGAAGGGCCTGGAAATCAAAAGGGAGAGAAAAATTATTTGTATGGTAAGAATACGGAGAAAATTTTCTAAATCAGTAGTGAACTTGAGGAGAATACCACATTAATTGGTTTGAGAAGGGTTCTGGCATGGTCATATAATGGTATAAGGGAAAGGTCAGCTAATTCTTTCCCTCTCTTTCTGCCAGGAAAACTCTTCTTTCTTCTCACAAAGAAGGGGTGAGGACACCCACTATAAAAACACACATACAAATTTAATCAACATTCCTATCACTCACTTTGAACAGTTAAATAGAGTGAAATACCCAAAGGGGAGTGCAGAAACACCCAAGCAAACTGTCAAGATTGAAATGAAGCATGCTGTATCTCACAAAGTCAAAAGCTGCCATTACTCCACTACTTCTTTCAAACAAGTCAGAGTCTCCATTCCTACTACAAAAATGCTTGCAGGCTCTATCCTTTCCCCACTCGCCTCCCAGTAACTTCAAAGATTCATTTAAAGTCTTCTTTCCGCACAAGCTGATTAATTCAGCCCTGAAGATCTCCTGCCTTTCTTCAACCTTTGAGAAACAGGTTTCTGGAGCAGTACAGAGCTTGAGAGACTCATTTACTCCCACTGGGCTTCAGTAAAAGCTTTTATGTATAATCCCATAAAACTACATTCTTGACATGTATTGCATCCTGGTCCTAACATGCATTACATTCTAAATTCCTCCCACCTCCATTAAACTTGAAATAAATTACAAAGCACACAAACTGAGGATGTCCTTTAGTATTACTTAAGAAAAAACCCCTGCTATATATATTTTTTTTTTTATTTAAGGGATTGTTTCCTTTCTTCTGGCACATTTTAGGGCTCCAGGGATGCATAGAACTTGGTCCCAATTTCAGTTATGCTACCAGCACCTGGTAAGATATGGTTTTATTCAATGCATGGTCACAGCCTGTTCTTCCTGTTTCTTCTTTCTTATTTGCAGCCTTTGGTAGTCACTTGACAAACATTTATTTTAAGGTTTGGATTTATTTTTTGATAGTTTCCCTTTTTTAAAATGATGACAAGGCCTTAGCTGTCATGACATCTTCTTACTCCTTTTTAATTCATATTTTCTTTAAAGATCATTGGCAATACGTACATAGCCAAAAATACTGTGTAAAGGTTACTAAAACAGGTAAAGAATGAGAGTGGGAAGAAAAAAGAAAAAGTAGTGTTCAGCTGTTGGAATTCATTCATCGGAAATGGACTGTGTTGTGCCTGCATACTGCAACTGTAAGCTAAACTGAGTAAAGAAATAGGTTTTACTTTTAAGTAAAGATTTATGTACCATTTTCTTTTTTCTTAGTTCTTACAAGAACAGTCTTGTAAAGCAGTATACTTTTTAATTTTTATAAAAAATGACAAAGATTAGGAAATGGACTTTACTCTTAGTCCCAATGAACTTTACTCATCAGTTCAAAGAAGTGTTGGAAAGCTGTGGCTTTCATGACAACCCATATTACAACCATGTTAAAAAAACCCTAACAGTTTCCTCACAGAAAATTCCTCAGCAATGACCAACATGATCAAACTATTATTTTCAACTCAGGAATTTCTGGTTCCTCATTTCTGCATCTTTAAAACAAACAAACCAAAAAAACCACCCAAACTTCAAATTACCAAATAAAGCATGTCATAGTAAAAGAAGATATGATGTGAAAGACACCTCTGCATTTAAGCATTTCTGTGATAGTGTAAAAAGTAAAAGCATCAGATTGCAGACAACATCTCTGTTTAAGTAACTTATTTTCTTGCCATGTGCTCTTTTTAAGTCAATGTCTAATACATAAAAATACAAAAAGCCTGGCATAGCAGCTTACTGTACTACTCAAGCATAAATGTCACAGCTACATAGACTTTATATTATCAGCTTGACTATTAAGGTTTGCAATTACAACTCTTTAAAGCCTAGACCAAAAATTTTCATGTAGATCACTACCTAATAGTAAACCTAATCAATGCTGAAGACCTCTACAAATATTCAAAACACACTGGTCCCCCGAATTCAGTTTCTCTACTAGCGTACAACTTCTCTACCTTTTTTCTTGCAGCACTGAAAAAGGGATTGTAGCCTAATTGTCATATAGAAATTTCTAAAGTTTTACACCTGGGAAACATGTAATGTTTGGAGCCATTATTCAAAGTATTTCAAAAGAATTATACTGACAAATTTAGTCAAATAACTCCAAAAGATCAATTAGATTATTCTTCTCTTACTTCTAGTTTGAAATGCCTTAGACAGCTTTCCCAAAAAAACTTTAAACCTACCTGGGGTTTGAAAAGGCTGCCAATATCAGAATCCCTCAAGGGTTACAGAGGGGGAGCAGATGTGAGAACTGGTTTCAAGAAACATTTACTACAAATAAAACTTATGGAGCAAATAGATAACATGAGTAACAAGCAAGCAGGGTCACACGCCATTCATTTGGGAACAATATAAAGAAGTTGGATGTAGAAAAACTGGATTATGAACTGGGAGTTAAACCACTCACTTCAAAACAGCCTTTGAATGTACTGATGTGAAGGCAGCAGCAAGAGGCCAATGTAAAAAGAGTGTGGGAAAGTACAGATGAGCAGGTCTAACCTGAGGTTAGGCAAACTGGTAGAAAGTGTTGCAAAGAGCAGAAACCTGGGTGAAATGAGTAAATACAACATATTGGGAAGAGTCAACACAGCTTTTATAAGGTGATGATACATGTCAAGTCTCCTGGAGTTTCCAGAAAACAAGGTAGTAGTGGTGGTTGACAGTCTACTTTATTCTTCTAAAGGTTTCAGCAGTCTTCCAGCAAGAACCCTAAGAAATCTGTGCTGCCATAACATGTGAGGGGAGGTCCTTGCCTGTCTCTGCAAACAGCTTTGTTAGAAGACCATAAAAATAACAGGCAGGAAAAACTGGACAATGGAATATCTCAGGACCCATTCTCAGGCTTGTGCCATGCAAGATGTTTCTTAGATGACTTGTAAAGGGAGTGGGATGCTGAGATGACAAAGTTTGCATTAAAACAAGGTTTGAGTTTAGACAGGCTTGGAGCTGAACCACAGAACATACTCTCTAGCTTCTACTCAAACCATCAAAGATATCAGAAAGTTACTGGATTACTGTGGCAGGTTGACAGTGGCACTGGTTTATGATGGAAGAGAAAAGCAGCACCCATTTGATGAAAAAAAGATTAAAAGTTTCAACTTCTTTCTCAGCAAATCTTTTAGCTTTACACACTGTCAGATATTGATATTGTAATATTCATGAAAACCTAAAAGCCATCCCTAACTAGCTGAAGAAACAGCTGAGTGACATTAACAAGACTGTCACATAATAAGTAGTCTCTCAGAAAAATAGTTTGGATTTTATAATGGAGTACAGCATTAATAACCTCTAGCCCAGCAAGATTTAAAAAAATTACTCCTTTTCAGATAAAAATGTCAGTATCCACCTCCAAATTGAATTATTTTTTTAGCTTCAACAGCCCATTTGAAGAGAAATTCAAAAAGCACTTTCACTAAACACATCTATCAGCAGTGAAAATGTTTTATTTCATAACTCACTATAGCAAAAACCTATGATGTTAATACAAAATCTTGGGTGCCTTACTATCTCTAGAATGCAAGTGCCCTCTCCTTATTTTTAAGTTGCATGGGAGTTGGTTTGCCACTTTGAAAGCTAGACTGATCAAACAAAAACCAAACCAAACCAAAATAAAACTATTGCCAGTAAACAATATTGTTCAATATTTGCACGTTCAATCCACAGGTGCGCATGTTTCCTGCCATGCAAGACAAGGAACATTGCTGTTCTGTATTCATCTAGGTTGCATGTATGCTTCTCAGCAGAAACATTTACACCCTCTTGTTTGGCTTAACCACCAGGTTTCATTGGTGGACTACATATTATCTTGTCTTTCAACAGGAAGGAGAATATTATGCAGCCAAAGCAACTTAACCTCCATTATCTTCTCCTTCTGAAGACATCTTTTTGTCCTGCTCTTCTTGCCCTGGAGACTGACTTCTAGAAAAAAAAAATCTAAATATTTTTCATATGCCAGAAAAAAAACAACCAAACCACCCCAACTATTAAACCATGGCATTACATTAGCATTTATAGTCTGTAGTAGCTACTGGGTTTTTTAATCCTGAAATCATGTGACATAGCATTGTCACAGTCAGTTCCTGTAAAAATACTGCTCCCGCCTAAACGGTCCTCATGCAAACCCTTCCATGCTAAAAGGCAGTAAGAGCTAAATACACTACACAAAGCTGATTACAGTATAGGATACTACTCCTAATCATAATAATATTAGCATATATACAAAACCAAATCATCACTGCTATAAAATAAAAAGGCTGAGCCTTATGTACCTTTACCAAATGCCTAAAAACCCTCAAAGAGAGGCTGGTATGATTTTTTTCATTCATGAAAAATTAACACAAAGGTAAAATATTAACAGAGCAGCATACTGATAACTCAGGTGTCAAATATCTTTGTAACTCTGTCCTGCTGACATGCAGCAGCAGAAACACCCTAACCTCACTGAATACCTAAGATGGCAAGATTTTCTTCTTGAAGATGATTCAAACTGCACCTTAAAACAAAGGCACTCTAAATGAAGAGCTGTCAATACAGCATACAGAGATTCAGTTCTGATGTGCAGCTTTTTGACTCCATTTTAATTATAAAATTTTCCTTTAAGGGTATAAATCCATTCTTAATATTATCCCCAGCAAAAGACAAACAGGTTGCACAAGCAGTGAAGTTCCCAGACCTGTGCACATGCTCATAGCAATCAGAAAAATAAAGCTGTTTTGAAATTAATTCAGGGTTAGGATACCTAGGAGATAGCAAAGAGGGAAGGATAAGGGACATAGCCATGCAATATCTAGTCAAACACAACACTGCGTCTTCAGTGGAACAATGAGTTTTGCTTAAACTGAATAGGTTTACAATACCAGACAACAAAATAATACTCCAAGTATAGAGCCTCACTGATTCCCAGTTATGGGTGCTTCCCATAAATCTGCCTATGTTCTATTATATCTCTAGGAATGGTAAAGCCAAGAAGCTCATCTGTTGCAAGGAAGTAGGAAAATGGCTCTTTTAGGACTAATTCCAAATTGGGTCTGTGCTGCCTGGGGTGAGAGAAGTCAAGATTGAACCCTTTGCATAGTCCTTTTCAACCCAAACCATTCTATGTTCAATTAACTTAGAAATAAATCAGTAAGCCACAATATCTTCCTGCCCCCAAAATTTGTATGAAAAAGTAATGTAAATCCCAGCATTAACCAATGAAGAAGCTGCAAAAAGCAAGAATATTTAACACTAGACACCCTCACTAGAAGACATCTTAAGGAGTACGAAAAACAAAGTTTATCCTGACTGCATAAAACCTGAGAAAATTTGATATCCCAATCACTAAACTCAAAGTTCCTGTCCATAGGTATAACATTATGCTTTCACTGCTGACCTGTATTTTGTAACATTATTTAGCGTATGCAATGTTTAGCTGAAAACGAAACAGGAAGAAAAAGCTGCATACTGCAAAGCTGGGAAACTGAATAGTGGTATTTTCATGTGACTCTATTTCATACAGAACTTTATATATACCTACTGTAGTTTATCCAAGTCTTTCAACCTCAGATGATTTAGCCATTTTAAAACAACCCCAAATAATCAGCAGACCAAGAAAAGCTTTTCATATAAACATAAATCACAATGCTGCTGTTTCTGATACAGCTGCATTGTCAGTTAATACATACAAGCTGCTTAGAGTCAATGAACCCAAACATGCATTTCAGTTCCTCCTGGCTCAAAAAAAACCCATTAAAATTAGATAAATCCTTCCCTACATCTTTGACCACAAGACTGAGATGTAGAAGCTTCTTCCGAAAGTAAAAGAACAACTATGGAGTGAATTGATTCCTGTATGTCTGCAACAGGAAGCATGATCTTCATCAAAGTCATCCTGCCATAGCACTCACCATAGTGTTATAAATGATGCAATTGCAAGAAAATTAATTCAGATAGTATGTTTTGCCTTATGTCTTCCAGTAACAGAGGCAGTCAACTCATCACATTTCTTCAGAGATGTTTATCTTAAGGTACTAGTATTAGTATCTTCTCTTGATGTATTTTCTAGTAAGTTTTCTATTAAATTGGTACCTGTTTGCATATTAAAATTTACCAATCTTACTTTCTAGACTGTGCTGATGAGCTGAATAAAGATTTTATGCAGGTGAAACATGTTCCAGTAGAAATAAACTTCTAGGGAGCTACAATTTAAGTTCATTACACAGCATTTGGCTTGCAAAAATGTGATTGTCCTTTCTTCAATTAATTCTGAATTACATGCTATCAAGAGTGTAAAACCCTTTTGTTCACAAAATCAGCATACACTAAGGAACATTCAAATGTATTTAATTCCTACTTCATAATATAATAAATAAATCCAAGAAGTAGTTATATTTCTCATTACAAAGCATTCAGACACCAGCCTGCCACATTCCCATTTCTGTGCATTCTTTTCCCTTTCTAACTTGTAATTTTGCCCGTATATTACACTGGTCAAGAAATTAATTTTTTATGTGTCTTCTGTATAAAGACACATAAGAGTAGTCTGAGTATATTTATTTTACTTTTTAGTATTCTATACCTTCAGAGAAAGCAGTTGATGAAAAAGAAGACAGCTTAAAAGAATGGAATCCAAGAATGTAAGAAATAGGGAAAAAAATGAAAAATTGAACTAAAGTGCATAAGAAATGAATGAAAATAACAGAATATCAAACATCTGATATTTTATTATGCAAATGACAATACCGCCATGAAATAAGAACAGGACAAAAAGTGTACAATTACACCATAGGCAGGCACATCTTATTTAGAAAGCACAGAACCAGCAATATTTGCTGCCAGGTGTTGCAAGGCACATTTGTTTGTAGCAGGAAAACACAACAGAATTATGGTCTAGGCAGGAATTGACATTAATTATAGTCCTCAACAGCTTTTAAAAGGCAATATAAAAGGCTCAAACCAACACACTAAGCATGATAGCACAATGGGGACAGTGCTGCCCCCCAACAGGCTGCAGAAGGTACCAAAAGAGCCACTAGCTCATACCTAATTTTAACTAAGAACTAATAGAACTCTAAGAGCAGAAGTTATTTAAATCAAAAGAAGCTTGCCAAAATATAAAGGAGAAATTAACAGAAACAGAATAAAAATAGAACTGCAGAGCTAGAAGTTACCTTCAGGTATTAATTTTTTTTGCTTTTTAAAAGTAGGGTAGGGTGTAGCCAAAAATCGTTACTGACAAATATTTGTCCAACATACTATCTGAAAATGCCTATAGCAGAGATCACACAGTTGCAATCATTTATTTCCATGTTTGACTCTGCCTACTTATAGGACCTTTTTTTTTTAATTGCCTCTGTGTTGTACTTGAACATTGCCTCCTCCCCCTGTTATTTCTTTATCAAAATAATGCAGAGACATTTTAAACTTCCAGGATAGTTTTAGGTATCTAACTTCTCATCATTTTTCCTCTCATTATCATACACAACCAATTCTTAAAGATGTTGTAGCTTTCTAATATCTTTTGATGACATTTGGTTTTGGAAACAGCTTGACCATTGACTTGCATTAGTTTTCATTCACTGTATCCCAAAGGTTTTTATCTGAAACTGATGCCTAGCTATCATTCACCAAGTACATTCATGTGGATTATGGTTGCCCAAGTTCAATACACTGCATATATTCCTCTAATTACATCCCATTTATGTCAGGCTACTTTTAACTAGTGAAAATTTGCCTGAAACTTAAACCACACTTTCCAAATACATCCATCTCTTCCTTCCTCAATGCCCAATATTCAAAAAATAACAAGTATATTCCACCAAGAAAGACATTAATGACAAAGCTGAATAGGACTAGACCAAAAAAAGACACTATTCATCATATGTTTGCTGTACATAAGCTGTGAACTCTGATAACTGCTCTGAATATCTTCAAAAAGCTGCAGGCTGTGAAGAAAGCTAACAGCAATTCCTTCCGCATGATCCAACATTTTTTTCACTCCATGCTTCCTTGCTACCAGTGAAGATCTGCTCTGTCCTTGTTATCCTACTACATTTTAAGCATGTGAGAAGAGTCTCAATTTTTCCCTCAACGACAAAGCCTTCGTCGTTGAAAACTCCTGACTCTACAGACCCTGGAAAATTCTGGGGATACTGGAAACAAGCTGAAGAATACAGGAAAAGTCAGCCATTCTTGGAGCTGACTGCACTAAGAAAGAGCTAAGCAACTCCAATTCAAGGAAGGAATCCTAGTATGAATCCTGGGGCAGTTTCATAGCACCTAAAAGTAATTTCCTTTTAAAGAAAACAAGACCAAAACACAGGATGCATTCTCATGTCACATTCAATCTAAGTGAGGGCTGTCACCAGAGAGGGCCATCTGTTCTTCCCTCCACTATGCACCATCAATTCCTGTTCCCTTCCTGTGTTGGATCTAGCGATTATGCAGCTGCAGGATGAATTAATTAGACTATTGACTTGATGGAAAAATAATCTACCAAAACACACCCAAAGATGAAAACAGACTGGTTATTCTTGTTAAATGAGTCAACCTAGAGAATGGGTATGGAAATTTGCAGCAGTGTGAAATAAAGCAGGACAGCTTCTGACGCATTCTGCCCACTGGTTGTACCATTTTGCCAAGTAGCATGGAATGCAAAATGACAGTATCTTAAGTAGAAGTAGAGACAAAGGCAAGTACTAATGACTGCATAATAGAGAAGATAAGTAATCATAGAATCATAGAATAGTTAGGGTTGGAAAGGACCTTAAGATCATCTAGTTCCAACCCCCCTGCCATAACCAGGGACAACTCACACTAAACCATGTCACGCAAGGCTTCATCCAACCTGACCTTGAACACCCCCAGGGATGGAGCACTCACAACCTCCCTGGCCAACCCATTCCAGCGTCTCAGCACCCTAACAGGAAAGAATTTCTTCCTCATATCCAATCTAAACCTTACCTGTTTAAGTTTGAACCCATTACCCCTTCTCCTGTCACTACAGTCCCTAACGAAGAGCCCCTCCCCAGCATCCCTATAGGGCCCCTTCAAATACTGGAAGGCTGCTATGAGGTCTCCATGCAGCCTTCTTTTCCCCAGGCTGAACAGCACCAACTTTCCCAGCCTATCTNCGAAGAGCCCCTCCCCAGCATCCCTATAGGGCCCCTTCAAATACTGGAAGGCTGCTATGAGGTCTCCATGCAGCCTTCTTTTCCCCAGGCTGAACAGCACCAACTTTCCCAGCCTATCTTCATATGGCAGATGTTCTAGTCCCCTGATCATCTTTGTGGCCCTCCTCTGGACTTGTTCCAACAGCTCCATGTCCTTTTTATGTTGAGGACACCAGAACTACACAGAATACTCCAGGTGAGGTCTCACAAGAGCAGAGCAGAGGGGCAGGATCACCTCCTTCGACCTGCTGGTCACACTCCTTTTGATGCAGCCCAGGATACGGTTGGTTTTCTGTGCTGCAAGCGCACACTGAAGCCGTCTCATGTTCATTTTCTCACTGACCACCACCCCCAAGTCCTTCTCTGCAGGGCTGCTCTGAATC
>NDXB01002954.1:25539-42773 GCA_002631895.1 Agapornis roseicollis
AAAAAAAAAAAAAAAAAAAAAAAAAAATCATCCTAAAAGCCATTAACTCACAGTAATTCAGAGCGAGATGGCTTAGAGAGTTCAGAAGATCCCCAAGGTCTTTCTACTCTGTTGGTTAATCAGAACTTCAGCAAATACAGTAAATCAAAAGACTTATTTCAAAAGATCTCTTATCTCACTACCCTCATCTTAGTATCTTTACCAATGTCTTAAATGTTGTTAATGTGAGAGATACACATGGGTATATTACTTATGTTCTCATTCTATCTAGCAGCCCTAATTATGGACTCTTTGATGTTATACAAAGACAGAAAACAAATTACCCCTGCCTTCAACCAGATTAAAATGGAAATTTAAAGCAAGAGAAAAACAAGGAAGACAAAGGCTGACTTTCTGAAACTGTCACAGCACAGCAACACTTGAACTGTTTTCAAGTGAGAGTTTCAGAGAGGAGTTAAAGAGGGCTATGCAAGTCATTCTGGAAAAAAAAAATAGCTGCATGTTTAGTACTTAGTGATGAAAACTGAGAGAGCTGGAAACTGGTCAGTTTCTATTACTGAGTGAAGGACATGACCTCTAGTTATGACCTCTGCTTGATAATAGGTAAATTGGGATTTGATAGGTAACAAGGACTGATGCAAAGAAAGAAAAGGCATGGATAGAAAAGCAAAGTAGGACAAGGGTACATCCAACACCTCAGATCAAAGCCAAATGAAGAAGCAAGAGTAAGGAAACACATAACCAAGGTGCTGGCTACAACATCTGTACAAAAACTGGTGTGGGAGATGGCAAATGCAAGAGATTATGTGATGGGTGGAGAAAGACAAAAAAAGAGAATGTATGCAATGTATTAGAGTAACAGCAGGAAGGGACTGAGATACCATTTCAGAGGGTAGAGAAAACTTAGATGCAGCCTTGTTCAAAAGAGGAAAAAAGATTAAAAATGGGAGGGGAAAGCATCAAATCACAGGAATGAAAGAGAAGAAGCCCAGCATGTACAAAAAATTATAAAGCCCAATACACAATGCAAGATACCAAATGACTTTATTTTTTTAGATGTTTAAATATATTTAGCCTCCACATGCTAAATTATCATAGCCAAAACAGCCTCTTCAAAATTAAAAGAACTGGATATTGCAGTAGCAAAGGGAAGGTTAAAGAATATGAACACATAAACAGAAAGTTGCTACATATTTCATAGCATTTAGTAAATATTCCCACACTGTTTATGTGTTTGGCTTACAGCTGTAAATGTGTAAAAACTAGCAGGTACTGAGCAGCTGTAAGTGTCTCAATTGGTGAATCCAAGTGAGAAAATATAACCTGAAGTGAATCAATAACTGAAATTGAACCTTTTCATCAGGAGTTTTAGTGTGGAGGGGGCTTGAATGACTTTCAGAAAACCACAATTACTGCCATCTCAGTTCACCAAATTATTCAGATATCGGCCTTCTCTCAACACAGTTAGTGTTTAAGATGACAATAGATGCAAATGTGGCTTCAAAATATAATAAGGTTTGTGTTAGGCAATTCAGCATCTAATGTGCTTCTGTGAATTACAAAAAATTTTCTAAAATCTTCAGTGATCAATTTTGAAAAGCAAATCAAGGGAGGAAATATTGAATAGCTGGCAAGATTGATTTTAAGTGGCAGTTATTCTGACACTTCAAATGAGGCTAAGGTTGGCACTGCATAGACCTATGGTTTTCTTATGAATTTCTGTCATGGTTTAAACCCAGCCACGCATCTCGTTAACTCACTCAAGCCCTGCTTTCTTGCCCTCCCCTGCTTCCAGAGGGATGGAACTGACTGCTATTGCTGAACCCAGGACAATTTCATATCATATTAAGTCACTTAGGAATAAAATTAACATTCATTTCTACAAATAAAAACAAATCTCTGAGTGTTAAAGCTACATGTTCCTCTAGAAAGCGGGAAAACTTTTGTACACAAAACTGTTGAAAATGCACTGAAAGAAAAAGAATCCATTTTGTCCTCTTCCAGATGTGTGAAAAAGTGAGTTGAGAAAGAGTTAGAGGTAACAGGCCATATAGATATCTGTAAAGCTGGTTTATAAGCCAAAGTTATTGAAAAGGCTATATGACTTTTACACAATTTTAGAGTAAGAAAATGCATCCACATTGTTTTCTTAGATGTAAGAAGAAAGTACATTAGTCAGGTGTCATAGAAACTACTGTGCACTTCTAGCAGTAAAGCAAACAATTCAAATCAATGAGCCACTATTTTTGTGATTATAAGGCATTTTGCCTCCAGTTGCAGTTTACATCATATTTGCCATTCCAGACCATATCAGCTTCAATGTATCTCTTATTACTAAGAGGGACAGCATAGGGTGCAACATACATGAATGACATAAATTTGGGGGTTGGCTGCTAAAAAGAGTGCTTCACGTAGTTTCCAGGCTAATCCATGAGAAAAAATCTTGTCTCAAGAACTAGAATGAATTGCTTAACATTGAAGAGTTAAGACCTAAAAGTATATTAGCATTGATTAATTATATGGCTTTACAAAAGAAATTCATTTTTTTAACCTACGAAATATTGTACAACAAATGGTAGACATCTGTGCTTCTGAACTGACAAAAAATAAAGCAAATAACCCCTCTGCTGAAGCTAAAGGACCATCAAAAACATGTTAATTGCTTAGTATTTGCAGCCAGGCAGATGCAATAGCAAAACTTTCAAATTCCATTAAGTCACCAACAAGATTACAGCAAGGCTTTTATTTATTATCACATTTGATAGAAAACAAAAGCAACAGTGAAACAAACAAACAAACAAACTAACTAAACCAGCCACAAAACAAACAAAAAAAAACCCCACTAATTCCTGATGTTGTGAACATTAGTCATTCACACCACGTAGTAAAGAGGCCGGGTCTATTCTGGAGTTTTTCAGATTTCTCTCAAACCAAAGAAAGCTCTGTCAATTTGAAAACAAGCCATTTCAGACACACTAAAGCTGGAAAAACCTGCCAGTAGGTAGCAAGCTTCTGAGCTTCTGTATCATCAAGCTGCAAAATTAAAAAGAAAAAATAATAATGTGCACTGTGTACAACCCAGATTATGTGATTTTGGATACTTTTGGAAGTAAAAACACTTTAAACTGCCCATCAAGCTTCCATCAGCAAGATACATTGAACTGCAGGGGTTTAAGGTTGTTTCTTAGGTATGCCTATGCATACCAACAATTCTTTACTGTCACCTTTAAAACAAATAAGAAAACAAATCAATTATAACTCAGTTCATAATAAAAAGTTCTAAGAGAACAGAGTTGCTTTAGAAACAGAAAGGAAAAAAAATAATGGAAATAATTTACTTTGCAAAGTAAATTATGATCTTTTTACCACATCATGTGCTGGGCTTTTGTTCTTTTTTTCACCTTTTTTAAATTTTTGGCTATCTTTGGACTTTTTCTTATAAATGTTGTTGTTTACAGAATGGTTGTGTCAGGAGTGCTCATAAAATTTGGTACTAAAAGAAGAGTGTTGTCTGTAAGTATACCTGAACATTTTAAATTTACAAACACAATAGAAATGGAAAACCATGTTACGAATACAATGAATAGAAAATATACCTGAGAAAAAAAAACATTTGTTTATGAACACTTTTTAAACACAAAGAAATGAATTAACAACCTCCTAAAAAAATCCACTCTTTACTTCTGTAATTAGTTTTTTGAGAGAGAATCTACACTGCAGAAATACCACTCATTCTGCAAAGCGTGTCAGAATAAGATTTTGTCAAATGTGAATCCTATCTCCATTTTTTTCTGTTCGGTCCTTTCTATTTTATTATTCTGTAGAATTTACATGTGGCTGTATAAAATTGACATTTCCACACCCTTTAGTTTGTATCTAAAATAATGATACTCTATTGAAAATTGAAATTTGCATCACCCCGTAGGGGGATTAAGCATTAATCCTGGATCTTTCTTAGTTTATTTTTGAAGCACTGTAAGACACAGAGGTTGTGGGGGAGAGGGGCAAGTATTTTTAACCAGAATAAAGATGTAATGAACTGTGGTTGTAATAGAAAAGTGTAAAACATACAGTGTCTGAGGAATTATGGTACCAGTGTCTTGCTGATACTGTCTACTGTGTTCAATTATTGTGTGTTCCATCTTCTTTTTATTTGCACCATTAGTTCTACTCTATAACAACTGACAGGCTTTATTTTTTGATCTTCTTTAAGTTAACAACTCCAATGGCACCCCCTGGATCATCAGAAAACAAAAAAAAAAAAAAAAAAAAAAAAAAAAAAAAAAAAAAAAAAAAAAAAAAAAAAAAAAAAAAAAAAAAAAAAAAAAAAAAAAAAAAAAAAAAAAAAAAAAAAAAAAAAAAAAAAAAAAAAAAAAAAAAAAAAAAAAAGAGACATTTAGGTACCCAAAAACTGCAGATATTAAGCACAGAATCCATAGGTACTATTGGACCTTTTCCTCAGTCTTGGACTGCTGTCACCATTGAAGAAGATAGCAGCATTAACAGGAATTGTGGTAAACATAAGCTGCTATATTTAAACATATGTAAATTGACAGATCTTTTGGTAATGTTAAAAATACAAGAAAGGTCATTTTTCTGAGACATCACTTCCAGTGATGTATACAGTATTTTGCATTAGGAAGTGAGTAAACAAGATACTTCTAAGAAGCAACATCCTGAATTTTTGAAGTTTACTTACCTATCTTCTCCTCATAGTGATAGAAGAACATCAAATGATACATAACAGCTATAATTTTTGTAGTGTTACCTGGACGTGCTCTGATCAGGCAGAGTTCTATGCTTTCTTCTGGTGGTAAGTTGCAGGTAAGTAGTATGGAGAATAACGACTCCCACATAGCTATAGATAAGCTCAGTAACTTGCTTTTACTCTGGGGAGTCAGAAGCACAACTCAATAATAGTAAAACCCTAATGCCTCTGTTAGGATATCACAAGAGAAATGGACATCTGGAATCATAAGGCTGCCAGGATCAGGCTAATATCTTTGTTTGGCAGAAGGCAATTAAAAGAAAATCCTTCTATGAAGCTGCCAGCATTTTGAAAACGCTCAGTGCCAACAAAGTAGTGCAGAGATCTTCACCTTGATGGTGAGTTTTGACATCACATTACTTATAGTAATTTCATAGCTGTGTCCTCTGGTGCCTACAATCTCAAGCATGATGGATATTATAATTATTTAAGCAGAGTCCTGGATCAGAAAGTGGCTCAAGCAGAAATCTAGGGCAGACCTGGAAATAAGACTCAGAAGAAATAAATAGAAGAATAAAATAAGACTGGTAGGAGAAAACAAGTGTTGATAATAGCTACAGGTAGAATTATATAGTTATTGCTATCTGTGCTGAATTCAGTGGGTGCTCCTTCAACTGTGCAGTTGAACTATGGGTAAAGCAAGACATGTCAAAAATACTACATTAAATGAAACACTGAAAGGTACAGAGCTTCAGGGTACTAAAGAGTCATGTATTTCATTATAAAACATACAAAACAAGTTACAGCTGTCAAATTTAGACCATCAATTTAGCATCAGTAAACTACAGACAATCTTGTAAAATATGATGTTTTTTTCCTGTCCTCAGTGAATCGGGATACACTAGCTGTGGGACTGTAAAGTATGTTAAAAACCACCAGGTTTTTTCCCCCAAACACATAGGAAGTTATGTTATGCTTTGGAAAAAAAAAAAAAACAAAAACAAAAACAAAAGAAAAAAGCAAACAAACAAACAACTTTGATTGCAGCATCTGATATTTTTCACTAAGAACATACGAAACAGTTTCTCCAAGGTAGTCTATTTTGTGAACCTTTTAAGCTTCTTAAAACAGGCATAAAAATTTCTTTTGCTTCTGTTTCCCCATTCTCATTCCCAGATAATATATTTTAACCCACTCCCACTTTCTTCTCTAATGCCTTATCCTCCATTGGAGTGGCTCTTAATTTTCACCAGAGAATATAAGAAGAAAATTAGGTCCATTATACATATATTCACATTAGCAGATGGGATTTCAGGTGAGACACAGGTCGATACAGAGGTACAGAAAAGAAACTGCAATGTTTTAGCAGCCTCATAGGTTTTAGCAGGGTGACATTAAATCACCAGTGCCCTCTGCTGCTTTCAGCCTGGTCTTTGATTTGTGATGTTTTTCCAGGCAGCCCAGTATAACTTCGACAGTACCCCAAGCCTTTCTTAATTACTGCTTCCTTTTAGGATGATTCATGGCTGCTGCTATGCACAGAATTTTGTCCCTACAAGACACTACAGCTTCACCTGGCTCAGCACTGACATGGGTGTGCCACTGCAATAGAACACAGAAGAGTGGACTGGGTCCCAGAGCTTATTGCTGATTTACACCATGGCTCTGCCTGGAGTGCTCTTACTGCCAAAAGCAAAAGCCTGAAAAGTTTTCAGGGAATTTTACTTGTCCCTAAAGACCACAGACAGAAAGGAAAGGCTGTTTTTGCTTTAGCCTAGGAGGCTTGGTTTTGCAAGAAAAACCCTGTATAGCAAATAGACTATATCTAATAAAATGAAAAATGATGGGTAAAGAAACATGAGTAGTTACAATTTCAGCAGCTGCACAGCTTAATACCTACCTAGGGGGAAAATCAATCAGCTAGTGTCTGATAAGAGTTTTCTTGATAGCATCAGCCATGTGGCTTATACAGCCTCTGAGGAGAGAGTGTTTGTTTTCCTTACCTGTGTAATTCATTTATTAGCCTAAATTTACAGCTGTCAGCATAGATTTAGAGCGCTAAACCTAAATGAACACACATTCTGAAGGTTTCAAGGACAGGCAGCTAAATGCCTAAGACAAAAGTAACAATTTTTTACACAGCAAAGCTAACTTCTTTCCATTTTGCTCATGTCACCATAAAAGTAACTGAACTAGTGAAAAAAAAAAAAAAATCTAGTCAGGAGTTCTGAATTATGTTTCCATTTCCCTTCCTCAGTCATAGGAAGAAGTATGTAACCCCTGATATGATCCAGTAACTGCCACAGAACATGGGGAGACAGTCAACTTAAGGTGGTGCATCTTTTTGAGACTGTAGTCTACTTTTGTATGCATGCCCAGAATCCTTCTGTACAGGCTGCAATACATGACATAGGATATTGTGGACCTCTCTCACAGACAAAATAATGTTAATTACATTATTTGTTCGGTATGGCCTTCACCTAAAGGAACAAAAGAAGTTAAAAATGTTTATTATTCTATTGGACTAAATATTGGGTTGATTTTTAAAGTAATATGGTTCCTGCCTCCAAGTAGTTTATGAGCTAATTAAGGTTTAATTGAGCAAGTAGGACAATAGCAGAGGGAGTAGGAGACAGCTTGGGTGCTCCCCAAATTGATTGAACTACAGTCTTCTGCTTTCCCTTCAGAAGTGGTTGTTTGGGGGCAGGGAAGGGCCTTGGGGTTTTAGCAGGAAGGGCTGCTATGCACAAACACTGCTTTGACACTTATGGAGAGGAACTCTCATTCCTCTTCGTCTTGATCTTTACAACAAGTTAATGGGCACTGCGGGAAGCAGACACTTCTATTTCTGTTATGCTGTCCCAGATGTCCTCTGCAGGGACCTGATGGATTGCAGAACAGGCTTCAATTCGTAACAAAAAAGCAGCCCTGCTGTCCACATCCAACTGTATCCCAGAACCATAGTATGGGATGTATGTGTGGCTGTCATGCAT
Organism: Agapornis roseicollis; assembly: GCA_002631895.1. Taxonomy (NCBI): domain Eukaryota; kingdom Metazoa; phylum Chordata; class Aves; order Psittaciformes; family Psittacidae; genus Agapornis; species Agapornis roseicollis. Next base: position 33,241 of record NDXB01002954.1, read on the forward strand.
CGTTTGGCCATTCTATACCAAGATACAAACAACCCTCCAATATAAAGCTATTTCATGCTACTACTCTCGGCTTTCCTCTGAAAAGGATTTATTTTACTCATTCTTCAAAGCTGAGATGCCACCTTTCCTATACGTTACATTCTGGTCCTAGTGGCAGTGCCAGACCATTGCAGTAAAAATGCTAGGTTACACAGAATAATTGTTCTGTTGACAAAGAACGAGATAGGCAGGTATTGAATAATACCAGCACTTTTTACCAAGGTCCGCTTCAATCGATAGTTCATCCTTCTGGTTTCAAACATCAGTGCACTGTTGGAAGTTTTTTGCATACTTAAGTGCTTCTCTTTGAGGCTTGGGAACATCATCTGGTGTGAGGTGTTAGGGCTCATGGCAGGAGGGTTGGAACTAGACGATCTTAAAGTCCTTCCCAATCCAAACTATTCTATGATTCTGTGACTTGCTGTTTCACCCGTCAATAAACTAATGAAATACAGTCTGTGTAAATTTCAGCATTTCATATAAATTTCATATTCTGTGCCATAAGCATCTCTCTGTTGGATATCACCCATTCTAGTGCAGGTCTCAAAGCTCTAACTTTTAATGATCCCAATATTTGATTCAGCTCCACAATGGTCTTTTTTGGCTTTGATCTATTGATAGACTGATTCCTCACAAAGTTATTCTGCTATCATCCCCTGCTTAAAGAACAGCTTCAACATCAGCATTAGCTTGCCAGCACTCATCTATGGTGATGTCAGAGTCAAAGTTCTTATATATGGCTTTTCCAACTCAGGATACACTTCTGTGAATGTCTTTATGATCAGAGGAAAGTTTTTGAGCTGTGTCTTTTATTCTTTAACAACATTATGTCATAAGAAATTAATTGTCCCTGACAAGTCTCCACCTAGATTCTCAGTCTGGAGGATCTCTCACTGCATGTCTTCTGCATACTGGATGAGCTCTTCAGGGCCCATAATCAGCCAAATTCTGCAGCACCTTCTCCAGCTCCCAGTCCACTCTTATGCACTGTTCCATAGTGGCCAGCACTAGGCCATGCTGTTTCTCCTGGGTTTGTACTGAAATGTTTTGTAAACATTTAACCATATCAAAGGGTTTCCCCCTCCTGCAACAGGAATCTCAGTTCTCACATAAACCATGACACAACCACTCAACAGCCAAAATACAATGAGGTAATTATTCCCAGCCTGGAATATCCAGCTTTACATCTGTCTTAGCAACAGTTTTCTCTATCTTTAAAAAAAAGTCATTTTGTTTTATATCCTGCCAATTACACCTAATTGTTCCACTGACATGCAGGGTACAGAACAAAATGACCACGTTAGCTGCATAACATGCACTGTTTATTAAACAAGCATACTTAAGTAAATAAGCACACTAAAGCAAACAAGCATACTAACAGAAACCAGGTATACATCTCTCCATATACAGTAAATAAGTACAATAAGGCAAATCATATATCTCTATATATAAAAAGTAAAGTATGAAGGAAAATTAAGCTGGGAAAAATTAAGCAGAGGAAAAAAGCTGGGAAGCCCTATTGCAGCCAAATCTGAAACCCCACCTATAGATGGATGTACCACAGAGGAATTTTCCCAATTACCTGAGACTCCTGGCATCAGTTCTGATTTGCTTTATCGTACTTATTTACTATAGAGAGATATATACGTGATTAGTGTTAATGTACTTGTTTGCTTTACTGTGATTAATAATTGACACTCTGTAAGGAGCTAGTATTGGGGAGTGTAACTGAATGAATCTAATCTAGTTCTCTGGTCAAGCATCTAAGCAACATAATTTTCTTGCATTTCAACGTCTGCATGATTGAAGACTAGTCAAGTCAGAATGAAAAAAGGTCTGTAATAGGTGGAATGGTCATGTTTCCTGACAAGCCTAACTGTTCAAAACCAGACTGTTTTAAAAGGAGTCTTTTGGCAGTAGAGATCACAGATTTGCAATACTCTCACTTGAGCCTCAGGATTTAACTGCCAAAATCAAACAGCTCATGTCATGGACATTGTAATAGACTAGTTACTGGCACCAGCATTTTGACAAAAGTAAAGCAGGTTCTTGTCAGCACGTGCATCACAACAATTCATTGTTCAACTGTTCATTGACACATTACTTGTTTGTGATGGAAATGATAAAATCATAGAATAGTTAGGGTTGGAAGGGACCTTAAGATCATCTAGTTTCAATCCCCCTGCCATAACCAGGGACACCTCACACTAAACCATGTCACACAAGGCTTCATCCAACCTGGCCTTAAACACTGACAGGGATGGAGCATTCACAACCTCCCTGGCCAACCCATTCCAGCATCTCACCACCCTCACAGGAAAGAATTTCTTCCTTACATCCAATCTAAACCTCCCCTGTTTAAGTTTTAACCCATTACCCCTTGTCCTGTCACTACAGTCCCTAATGAAGAATCCCTCCTCAGCAACCCTATAGGCCCCCTTCAGATACTGGAAGGCTGCTAGGAGGTCACCACACAGCCTTCTCTTCTCCAGGTTGAACAGCCTCAACTCTCTCAGCCCGTCTTTGTATGGGAGATGCTCCAGTCTCCTGATCATCCTCGTGGCCCTCCTCCGGNTGTCACCACACAGCCTTCTCTTCTCCAGGTTGAACAGCCTCAACTGTCTCAGCCCGTCTTTGTATGGGAGATGCTCCAGTCTCCTGATCATCCTCGTGGCCCTCCTCCGGACTTGGTCCAACAGCTCCATGTCCTTTTTATCTTGAGGACACCAGGCACCTTTATGTTAAAGCAGATTTCTTTTCTATAGATGAAAACAATCTGCAGTCTTCAAAAGAGGTGGGAGAAAAAAGGGGGAAAGTTAAAAACAAAGGGAAAAAGCAAAAGATGGAAAGGGAAAGACTAGTTCTGGAAGCAAGGACAAAAATAACTGGTGTCTTACAGTCTTTCAAAAGGAATTCAGTGTTGGAAGAAGTTCTACCTACTTTTAAAAAGAAAAAAAAAATGAAAAAAAGGAAAAAAGAAAAAAAGAAAAAAAAGTCATGTCCTTGGGCTTTTTTCAGTTTCTGCCTTCATTTCATCAGATACATTAGAATTTTCAGCATGTGCAAGACCTAGAATTGTTGTGATCAAAAGAACCTTCAGGTCTTTTTCCACCAGTAAGACTTCATCCTCTCATGCCAGTTTCTGAGCTTAGTCTGTCAGTGAATTTCACAGCAAGAGACAGAGAGTTGCAGAGGGAGAGCAGCTCAGAAGTCAATGTCTGAATACATATGCAGACAGTAGGGCTGTAAATGAATTTTACTATTGTGAATAGAGCACTTAGGAAAACAAGCACACATTTGAAAAGTCCTCAGAAAAGGGTCACAACCCACTTGCCCAATGCCTTGAAAGAAGCTTGAAATTCTTTTCCAATTTAAAAGAGATTTTGAAGAATGTCCTTAAACATATTAAAATTACTTGGCTTTTTGAACATCCAATGCCATGTGACCTTGGCAGGGATTTTCTTGCAAGGAAAAGGGAGACAAAGATTGATATGAAACTCAAATAATGGAAAGCTTTTATCTCTTATTTTCAAGTGGTAGAAAAATAAAATCCCTTTAGGTTATTATGACCTTTCATGAAAAACAAAAAACTCTCAAGATTTTTCACAAGTGATGAAACAGTTCATTAACTTTAGTAGTATTTTATATTTTATATATGTGTATTTATTTATTTATTTCAAGAGATGCAGCACATCGTATGTGCAGTACACCATCACCCCTGCAAAAACAAGGGTCTTTGATTAAGATCTTATTTTTTCATCAATATTAACAAAAGGAGTTATACTTCTCTCAAAAGAATAAAATTGCTTTCATTCACAGTATTTTAAACAATATCAATAATTGTTAATTCATGGAAATGGATATGGCCTCAATCATCACCCCATTATAGAATCATAGAATAGTTAGGGTTGGAAAGGACCTTAAGATCATCTAGTTCCAACACCCTTGCCATAACCAGGGACACCTCACACTAAACCATGTCACACAAGGCTTCATCCTTGAACACTGCCAGGCATGGAGCACTCACAACCTCCCTGGGCAACCCATTCCAGTGCCTCAACACCCTAACAGGAAAGAATTTCTTCCTTAGATCCAATCTAAACCTCCCCTGTTCACGTTTGAACCCATTACCCCTTGTCCCGTCACTGCAGTTCCCAATGAAGAGTCCCTCCCCACCATCCCTATAGGCCCCCTTCAGATACTGGAAGGCTGCTAGGAGGTCTCCACGCAGCCTTCTCTTCTCCAGGTTGAACAGCCTCAAATTTCTCAGCCTGTCTTCATATGGGAGGTGCTTCAGTCTCCTGATCATCCTCGTGGCCCTCCTCTGGATTTGTTCCAACAGCTCCATGTCCTTTTTATCTTGAGGACACCAGAACTGCACACAATACTCCAGGTGAGGTCTCCCAAGAGCAGAGTAGAAGGGCAGGATCACCTCCTTGGATCTGCTGGTCATGCTCCTTTTGATGCAGCCCAAGATATTTCCATTTATGTCTATGAAGGATATTGTGGTATCCTTCACTTTGTCTCATCTGTAATTTTCTAGCATTTTTTCATTCTTTCAATGCCTACCTTTTTCTTCTCAGTAGCAGCTAAAGACATTCCCCTATATCAAGCTCCCTCTCACACTAACTCCTGCCCTAGATTTAGCTCCTTGTTGAGCTGAACGTACTCCCTCAAAGCTTCCTCTCGCTTGCAGTCTCTGTCTTATATTCTTAATTTGTATTGATTCAGAGGATGGTTGCTGTGAGCTCTGCACCTGCTCATGTACCACACTGATAACTAAATTCTTACAGATCAGTATTTCCAAGGGGTACCCAGGCAGAAAGTTAAAAATTAACAGTTGAGCATACTATGCAGAGATGAATCTTGAGCCTATAAGTTCAATGGCTGTCAATTCAGTTCCATTTGAAAACTGTACTATGCAATCACTCACATAAAATCTAAGCATACCCAGGCTATCCTCTGTATAGCCAAGTCAGCATCTATATAAAAAACATTAGTCAATTAGTAACTGTGGGTAAGTTTATTTCTATTCTTGCCCATACACATAGTAGATGTTGACAGTTTACTTGCACACAGGCACAGTGCCTGGGTGCCTCCTGATGCTAAGTCTAGTCAAAATAAACGTGGATATTTTTCACTGAAACATTCAAAGAAAAATAGGAAACATCTATTTAATAGAAATCTTAAAGTTTCACAGAAAAATGAGACCAAAATGACATCCTTCCTCTCTTTCTCCCAAAATATCAACATTATTTTGCCTTTTATTAAACAAAGAACACTGAAGAAATGAAAGCATGCAAAATTTTGCAAGAAAAAAAATGGTCAGTTTTTCTCTGAAGCCTGAATGGCCTTACTACACCATCACCAGTTCCCTATTTTGTGAGAAATTCATACAAAACAACCCTTTCCCTGAATTGTTTCTAAACTAAACACAACTATAATTCAACATCATCAGAGACAATGTCTGAGCTATTGCTCAAAATTTTTACCAAACATGTGATCATGAATACAGACATCCTTAATTACTTTAACAAAAAACAGCTGTGTTGTTGCGGGGCTACCGTTTGCTTCTCATTAATTATTAATTTTCAACAAGCTCACAAGACCAGTAAATTAATAAAAAGGAATTAATTGTTGGCTAATAAGGAATATTAATAAAGAAAACCTTTTTAACATTTGTGTTGCATTTTACATTGTCATGGATCCTATTTACCTATTACTTTGTCACATGAATGAAAAAGTACTTTTCGGCAGCAACAGCTTGCTTGGAGAAATTAAATGCCTACTGGATGAAACCCCAGGTATTTTTCATGTTGTAAAGCACAGGCCACATTTTATAAAATTAATAACTTCTCAAGATAATTACTTTAACTATTATCCAGCTTGTTAAAGATTTGACTGAGATAAATCATAGAATCATGTATAGATCAATTTGCCTTAGATGGTTAGTATTAGGTTATTTTAAAAAATTATAGCAGCTGCTTCTTTCCTATTTCCCATTATTAAGCATTAATCCCTTTCATAAATTGCACCCTTATTTAGAGATGAGTCAGGGCATTATTACCCAAACTCTACTACCACTTCTGCTTCATAAAAACTTATGGTTTAGTATTTTTTTTTCTTTTTTAGAGTGGATCCAGAGCTCGCATGTATTGGTAACTGCAGCCCACTACCATGAAAATATAATGATAATACCATAAAACTAGAGTAAGCCAGATACCACCACACCTCTTTTGTCTTCTGCCATGAAACAATAATAAGCCAGGTAGGTTTGCAGTGTGCAATAATGTAATGCACTAAAGTGCAATGGCATGAAACAAAAAAGGTTTTGTGTTGAGTTTTCTTTTTTAACACATTGGTAGTTTAATCAACTACCACCATAAAAATAGTTCCTTCTGACATAGGGAGGAGGTATATAGGCATGTTCATAATATAAAGGTGCTGGAAAATTCATGTCTTCCTAAACCACATGGTGAGGGTCACCAAAGCCAGGTAACACCAATTACTGCTTATGCTATCCATGTAGTATGAGCTGCCAATAACACACCAGGGGTTAGACAAGCCTGCCACAGATTAACATTCTCCCAAAGATGAGAGGAAAGAAACTTGTGACAAGACATACAACTCTTTTGGGGACTGTTAGGGAAAATAAAAACACAAGTCGCATGGATGGTAACTATTTGAAATCTTCACAGAAGATTAAATGAAAACTGGTTTTCAACAAAGTTGAAATGGCTCAGAAATACTGGATTTTATTCTGTGTAAAATGAAATTCAATGGAAAGTTCTTGACCATAAATTCTCAGGCTGTAAACTAATATGGCTTTGACAAAATTTTCAGACTTAAATTTTTCATAAACAAAAATCTGTTCAAAGTATTTTGATTTCAAAACCATCGTTTCAGACAAAACCTGAATCTTTCAGCATTTTGTTGGATGTAAAATGGCTGATATATAAGCTTTAACCTCACATTGAAAGATAACATGTTGCTGTATGGAGTCCTCTATGACAAGCTGCAGATGAAGGAGAGGGTGAATCAAGTCAGTTTGCCAAGGTGAATTCCATCTAGCTCGTCTTGGACATTGGTAAGCGATTGCATTCTCTTCCCTTGTTATTTCCCGTATCATTATTATTACTGGTGGTAGCAGTAGTAGGTTGTGTTATACCTGAGTTACTGGATTGTTCTTATCTCAACATGTGGGAGTTACATTCCTTCGATTCTCCTCCCCATCCATCCAGGAGCAGGGGGAGGAAGAAGGAGGAGAGTGAGGGAGCTGCTGTGTGGTTCTCAGTTACTGGCTGGCCTTCAACCATGACAGTTACATTGCTATGTGCTGTATTTATTGCTTCTGACAGGGAAATACAATAGCATAGTTTTATTCTGAACTAGTAAAATGACAAAAGGACACGACAAATCTTTGGATAAAATGAACTATAATGAAAATGAGTGTCTGATAGGTATCATACTTTAACTGATATAATGAACATATGGAAAGCATTCGAAAACTTATCTGTGCAGTAGATGCAGTGGAAATACAGAGATTCTTCAAACTGGTAATTATAATATTTTTTTATTACCTGAGGAATACTCCAGAATAATAAGGCATACGATCTTCAAGTTCAGAGATAACGCTTAATATACAGACATAAAGCTTGAATTCTATCCTTGACAGATATAATATGAAGCCACTTAGCTGTAATATTGGTAAGACAATGAAAACACTTTAAAAGTTGTGACAAAAAAAAGACAATGTATAATAGAATAATTAAGTATATTGCTGATACAGAGGAATCTCTTAAACATATCTCAAGAACCTTGTAAAAGTCGCTGGGTTTACAAGGTCAAAATGATTAAGAATAACACAGTGAGAAGACTAAAGAGGCAGCAAAGAAGCTAAGTGATTTATTTGTTTTGGTTTTCACAGAGAGAACAGGGAGCAAATATCTAGTTTAGTAGCTGATCTTTAAAGATAATGAAGGTGAAGTGCTGTCAAACACAAAGACATAAAAGAGTAAGATAGAAGAACTCCAGAAATCATATTAACATAAATTACTCGGGCATGATGCCAGAGCTCTGCAGGAAAGTCTGAGTATTCAGGCTCAGGTTCAAAATCCCTGGACATTAACTGATCATAGAGCGAGTGGTAGGAGCCCCCAAGGCCATACCCTGCTCTTTTCATCTACCCAATATGGATGAGACTCATTTTATTTTCTACCGAAGGGATGGGTTCACCACAAAGTACAGCAAATTAGATGCAGTGAATAAAAGTGGAATGAAAAGTGCTTCACTAGATAAAAGCTGCACATGATGACCAAAGTAGGACTGCTTAGTAAAAGGTGGATGAGAAGAAGTATTACATTAGTAGTGAAGACAATTTTCCACAAACATTAGTTTTAAAGCTGCAATTAGTTCATTTCAGCTCTATTAGCACCTGGAAGCTATCCTTTTATTTCACCAGCATGATGGTACAGACAACGGCAATTATGAACCCCTCAGTATATATCCACCCTCCAGGAGCAGTTTGAAGAGCCCTACCTGAAGAAAAGCTTCACAGCAATAGAGAGACCACCTCTCACCAGACAGCCACAATTAACCAGCACATATATGGCTTATACATAAGATTTCTAGCTCAAACCTCATGCTATTCCTCATACACCTTTCCCATATTGCAAAAACCACGGCATCTACTGAAAGGCAAAACCAGGAGGTGGAAAGTGCAGCTTGGGGGGGAGTCCAACCCCACCTCAAAGGCACATTCTTGTACCAAGAATGGGTTCAGCAGCAGGTAGTCAGTAAGAAGTCCCACAGGCAGATATACGCTCATCTGCTACAAACATCAGCTTTCCTCTTCTTTCACCAGATGACTTCAAAACCGGACCTATCAGGGCTCAGCACTAAGGTAGTCATGGTCCAAAGCAGTTGGGTGATTATGGGAGCATTGATAGACATGTCATTAGCAAAACCAGGTAAAGTGAAATGCATTAGATGCCAAGTGCAAGATCCTACACCTGGGTTACGGCAATCCTAGGCACAGCTACAGGTTGTGCAGAGAAGAGATTCAGAGCAGCCCTGCGGAGAAGGACTTGGGGGTGGAGGATTGGAAGCTGGTAAATGTCATGCCAGTCTATAAGAAGGGCAAGAAGGAGAACTAGACCGGTCAGCCTTACCTCCATCCCTGGAAAGGTGATGGAACAACTTATTCTTGACACCATCTCCAGACATATCAAGGATGAGGGGGTCATTAAGAGCAGCCAACATGGTTTTACCAAGGGAAAGTCATGTTTGACCAACCTTATAGCCTTCTATGAGGAGGTAACTAAGTGGTTGGATGATGGTAGAGCGGTAGATGTGGTTTTTCTTGATTTCAGTAGGGCATTTGATACTGTCTCCCACAGCATCCCCATAGATAAGCTAAGGAAGTGTGGGCTTGATGATCAGGTAGTGAGGTGGATCCAGAACTGGTTGAAAGGAAGAAGGCAGAGAGATGTGGT
>NDXB01002955.1:2495-31908 GCA_002631895.1 Agapornis roseicollis
TTTTTTTTTTTTTTTTGGTGGGGGGGTGGGGGAGGACTTGTATTTTAAAATTTTTTTTAATATGCCTGGTAAGTGGCAGGAACCCTTTCTCCAAGTATTTTGTCACTGCAGAGCCAGAAAGGCCATGCAGAGTCTCTGGCCATTTATGTTTCACTACATCAAAACTTCACTGCACTAGGAAGAACACCACTAAGGGAACCAGCCAATGGCTTACCTGACAGTGAAGGAAACAGCAGACTCCAGAGGCAGCATATAGGGCACCATCATTGCTGTGGCCACACGTATAGGCAGCATGTTGGCAATGCCAGTGAAGAAACTTCTTCTTTCAGCACAAGCCTCCAGAAGAGCTGGAGGCAGAAGAGAATATGGTTGAATCCCCTCAGTGAGACTATCTCTTTCCTTGCCATACCCCAGAAGTTATCTAGCCTGAGGACTCCCCTCTGCACCTTCCACTTCTTAAGGAAGTCTTGTTCAGGATAGTAATTGCCCCAGTGCAGCCGAGAACAGCAGGTATTAGGTTTATCAGACTCCCAAAGAAGTGAGCAACAAGATCCCCTCCTCTCCTTACCATTCAGAGCAATGTCAAATGAGTCAAGCTCTCCCAATAGCTTCTAAAGGGCAAGCCACAATTTTATCTAAGAGGCCACAACTTCATCTCATCATAAGTGGCTGTCAGTTAAATCCCTAGGTATGGCCAAGCCCACCCACAAGCAATACCAAACATATCCCCAGTAATCCTCTGAAGTGGAACAGGCAGCACAGGGAGATTGTTTGGGATCAATCCCTTTGGATCATACCTTGGTTCAGTCTAGGAGGCAAGTGTTCCAAGATGTGCTCTTCAACTTCAGCAAGTTCAGTGTTGTCCTCCAGTTGGTCCTCAGCTTCCGTTTCTTCCTCTTTCTTCTCTCCTGGGGGGGCTTCTATGGCAAGGAGAGGGCGGGCAGGACTTGGACGATTAAGGAGACCTGAGGAAAAGAAGTCATACCGTAAGGCTAATTTAAACTAGCTGACCTTTATTCTTCACCCTAACACGCCTCAGACAGGCATCATACCCAGCCTCTTTAGCTTACACCTATTGTAATTCTTACCACAATGATTTAGAAACCTTGCTGCTAGAAATTCTGCCTTTTCCCCTTTAAGTACTGCAGGGTGCTACTTGGCAGTGTTTTGTTACTAGAAGCTGCCAGTCACACATCTCACAGGCAAGGTTTCCCTCCTGCAGCTTAATCCGCAAACACAGCTGTATTGACGGCTCTTATCCTGGTGAGGTACGCATCACAGAGCCAACAGATGTGCTCAATCTGCTGTAAACTGACACTAGGTGGCATCAAACACGCGCTTAACCTGCTACAACAAAGGGTAGTTCGGGGCTTGCACATAGAAGACAGTGAGACAGCAGTGTCAAACTGCCAGGTGAGGGGGGACTTCTGAAGGCACGCCTGTGCTACATTAGACATACCCTGGCTGCACATAAAAAGGAGCAACAGGATATCTGCAGAAGGTCCAAATGGCACTAGTGCCTAACAACTGTGTTGGTGTAGCACAGAGTACATGCTAAGTAATTTCAAAACTTAGATGTTCCAAAACCACCACTCCGGTATGAGAATGGTTAAAATCCTTCTGCATTGCACTAGAAAGGTGTTCACTCCACTTCTGCATCCTGAAGTGCTAAAATAGACTTAATATAAATCCCATATTCCAGTTCCTGAGGCACAGTTCAATTCTGCCCTTCCACTTTTCATATACACCACTGACTATTCTCAAAGCCAAGATACCAAGCCTGCCACAGAAGAAGCAAATCAGTGTATCCTGCAAACACAGAGCCTTACCATTCTTCTTCAAGAAGTGCAGTGCATCCTGATAGCCCTGCTTACACATATCCCGCAGCACCTGTGGGCAGAGGAAGGCAAGAGCAAGGCATTTGGAGACTGCCGGGCTGAACAGAGCAAACACCAGCTCAATGCTGGCTTTAGAGGAATTTTCCTGACTCCCGAGCTATCCCAAAAACAAGTCTCATCTTTGTCAGCTCTTCCCAGCCTTTGAGCAGATATGGCAGGTGTAACATAAATATGAGGATCGCATGATAATTCAAGATTGGAAGGGACACCTGGAATCCTACCGAAGAATGAGCTTAGACTTGCGTCAACCTAATTTCCACATCTACAGCTGATGCTGCTGTGTGCAGCCTTCATAAGTCACTCTGACAAGCAGCCCAGAACACTTCTCAGCAGATGCCAGGAAGGGCCACCGCATTTGCAGATAAAGTCAGCAAGACAAGAGAGGGGGAGGAAAAAGCCTGTCCAAGTAATTCAGCACATGCAAGGACACTTATTATGCTGAAATACCAAGGCTATCTGAGTCTGCATTTGCTCAAAGTACACAAAGCTGGTTGAAGCGACACCTGCTCCACTGACACTTTTTAGGAGACAGTCACCAGCTGCGGGCTGCTAGGTCCAACCTGACAATAAAAAACTCAAGAGCACATGGGTTCTGATGGCTGATACACCATTGTTTACAAGTGAGCCTGACTTCCTGGCAAACGACTCCAGAGAGCAACGTGAAAATACTTCCCAACTTAAATTCCAGATCTCCCAGTAGCAAAAGAAAACCAAGCCACTTATACAACCTCGTGCAAATGGTCAAGGTTTGCCAAGTCACTGGGTTAATAACGTCAAGGTTAAAAAACCAAACAAGAGATACAAAACTAACAGCATCTGGAATCTTCCTCTGCTAAAGTGCCCAGTATAGCCAGTACCTATCTACTGTCCAAGTTCTGATACTGCCAGGAAACTCACATGCGCCTCGGGAGGAAACAGGGCCTTGGAGAGGCGGTAAAGGTTGCGAAGGTTGAACTGGATGCTTGTATTGGTGACTCTCAGCTCATGCATGTTTGTGGAACCATCTCGTGGACAGATATCACTTTCTCCTGAGAACGGAGACACCGTGATGGTATTCTTCAGCTCGTATCGTGGCAAGTTGTCAGAAATCCCTCCATCAACGTACCTCTAAAAAAATCAAGACAAATGAAGCACTCTCAATTCTCGTAACTGATCAAGCAGCTTTTTTTACTGTGTTCATATTTGTGCCAACAACTTGGGAAGAAATTGGAGTACACCCACCAGCACAGGAGGAGTCAAAACCAGTGACAGCACAGCTGTGTTGTCTATAATCTCCTTTTGCTATGTGCCTCTCTTCCTATGGTTATGCATGTTGGTCACAAGTGTTCCACAAGAAAGGCATATTTACTTGTGTGACTGCTGACTTAAATCTCCTATGGATTTTGACAGCTTTCCAATTAAATAAAATGACACAACAACCACCACCTACAATGCAAATTAACACTGATCTACGCTGTCACACTGTGACATTGTGCTATTTTTCACTTGTGTTTAAAATGAATAAGCTCAAACATGATTTCCCACTGGCAGGTTTGTTACCTAAGAGCTGATTTGTTGTTAGCAGGCTTATCAAGCAGCAATTCCAACACATGTATACACAGTTGGAATATACTTTCTGTGGTGTTATAACAGAGCACAGGGGACCAGTGTTTTGTACTTAACAGGCGCTCTCGTCCGAGAATGTTCTGTACTTACACATCATAAACACATTTGCGTTACCCTTGCAGGAAGGACAACCCCAGTAGCATGTACTCAGTTCAGAGTATTCGTTGGTGTACCATAATTGCACAAGGAGCTGAGCAAGACAATTGCTATCACAGGCCTTTGGCAGTGTAAACAACATGCAGAAGATAAAGGAAGAGGGTCTTGGTCAAGCCAAAAGAACAGGAAGTGTGAAACCTTTGCAGAGCAACAATTCAAGCTCTTAAGAACCTCAGTTACAGAAGAGTCCTGTTGATTTTGTATCAGGGTTGATCCTGCCAGACAGGAACCTGTCCCTTCAGATAGGTTCAAATGTAAACCATCATGTAGGAACTACACAGCCCCATAGTATCAGCTGTGCCATCTTTCAGCTCTCTGCTGGGTGAGGAGCTGAGCTGGCAGAGACTGAATCCAGGCAGAGCATGGAAATGCTGATCAGAAAAGGAAGTGCTCCATTCTGCATCATGCTTTGCCTTGAGGTGCTCCATTCTGCATCATGGTTTGCCTTGTCTCACAAGATGACACTAATTTTGCAGTAAGGATGCAGAAACGTACGTTTCCCTCAGGGTGGCAGCATGAGTGCACGGATGACATCAGAAAGAAGGCTTAACTAAATAAAGCTGACAGGCAAAGCCTTCTCACTGCATGAAAATCTAGTACACATGCAGACCCTGCTCTCCAGTCCACCATTCCCCAGGCAGTGCCAATTACCATTCTGGACTCAAGATCAGCTGCCACTTCTTTGCATTTGCCTGAACCTCCAGCAACCCAAGTCTAACCACTCTCCAACCCCCTGCAAAGCCTAACTGCACAGAGCCACAGGCTGGAGTCACCAGCTGGCTGCAGGCGTGAGCAGCAGCAGTAGTTCTGGGGGGATGTTCACAGACTGGGGTAATTTCTGGGCTGCCCAGTTTCATCCTCTTATCATGGCTTCTTTTTTTTACAGGGCCCCTCACTCATGTGAATTGACACTTAGCTTTCTGACCCTTGTTAGGAGTTCATCTCATCCACATGCTACATGAACTGTTGTTCATGGCTAAAGAATGCGTTGACAAGTCAGTTACTGACCCTTCCATTTCTCAGTATTTGAGAATTCCCTTTTTTAACTTCCCCCCACCTATCTTCATTATCCACTCCATGGGGCTACCAGAGCTCAGAGAGTGAACACTGGAAAAAAATTAGGAGGAAGGCAGAATACAAATTTTACACCTTTCACACAATCACATTGCCTTCAAAACTTGTCCCCATGTCAGGCCTGTCATTCTGTCCTGTGGCAAATACAGTCACAGTCATCACAGGCATGCTAGGAACCATGCAGTCCCATGTCAAAAACTTTTCACAGGCTCATACCCAACCCAATTTAACCTCTGCCCCTCACCACCCTCTCCCTTGAGAGACACAAAGAGCAATGATTTTTCTGGGGAAGAGGCAGGAATTAATTTCCTCATCTCATATATTCCCTCCCCACCTTTCCCCATGAGGAATCTTGACATGAGAAGTTGCCCCTCAGTGTGCCAGGGCAGCTGCACATTCCAGAAACCCTGATGTTTTGGAATTTTGAGATTTTGCCTGATCCACATTGACCTCAACTAGCCCCAGAGAAGTGTCAGGCAAGAGCCACCAGCTGTGGGACAAAAAAAACCTGCCTGCAGGTTGGACATTTCTTCTAGGTGATTTTCCTGCCCAAAATGCTTGCACAAGACAAAGACAGTCAAGCTGTATATTAGGCAGGAGCAAAACTGACCTCACTTTTTGGACACAGGTAGCAGTTGGATCAGATTTGATGCTATGATCTGACAGACTGAGGCATCTTGGTTAGGTCACTTACAGGAAACCAGGGCACACATACATTAATAAGCAGTTCTCCCTCTCCCTTTTGACTATCTAGTTTTCAAACAAACTTTCCTTTTAATGTCTGCATTAACCTATGTGGCACAAGGGGAGTCCAAGCTCAAGTGAGGCCCTTAAGCATAACTGCAATATTCAGAGATGCTCCAGTTCCACAGAGCCTTCAAAATGTTTTCATTTCTAACACACAAACACAGAAGGTAGACAGTGTTCTGGACAGCATTGGACAGGATGTTAAAGAAGCTCTATCAGGCAGCAGAACATTATTTTCAGAGAAAGGACAGGAAGAACTCCATGGAAAAAAGGCCTGGTATCAACACCACTAGATAAAACACAACAGAAAGTGACAGGCTTGTGGGAGAGGGACCACACTCATGATTTCTACCCTGGACCCAAGTTCTTTCCACATGCAAAGGGTTAGAGCTGCAGTGATGGACAGCATTGTACCAAGCAGCTATGTCTGTCAGTACCTACACAGATCGCTATATATTACTATCATGTTAAATTCTCCAGTTTTCAGGACATTATAGCCAGCAGGCAGCAGTGGAAAGAAGGCACACTCACTGCTGAAACTGTTCATTTGGGAATTTCTTCTGCTTCTTCAGGCTAATTGCTGCCAGCAGACAGGCAAAATAGAGTACTAACATTTCTGCCGTCTTACTTATTAGCACACAATTTAATGAAGGATTATCTAGAATCTTACTTACCACTCCACGCAAGGTTGGAGGTATCAGCCCACAGTAGACAGGGATAAAGGCGCTGCAGACACAGGCCTGAGGGAGAAAGAGATCCAGAATGTAAGCAGCAGAATGTAAGAGAATCCAGAATGTAAGCAAACCTACTTAACCCATTGATTGACTGATTACTCTTCTCAGGACATCACACTGGCATGTGCTGGCAATTATACCCCAATACTAAGGACATTTGGAGACCAACAGAAAACAAACTAGCATGCAGTTCCTGCCTAGCTCTCCACAATAAGTTTCCATTTACCTGGATCAGTTCCTCCTTGGAATGGAAGTCTGACAGTATTACATTTTCTCCATCAGAGACCCGTGTCAGGGAAATACCCAAGCGTCCTGCTGCAACCTCATGCCCATTCTCTGGCACAGTCTTGGACAGGCAGATCCGAATGATCTTCACCAAGTTGAAAGATGGGTGGAGAGGTCCCAAGAACCTCTTCCGGGCTTCTTTTGACACTCGAATAATGCTGGCACCAGCCTCACCTGTAACAAGAGAAAAATAACAATGTACCATGAAATCCTAGAAAAAACAGCCTTCTCCTTTACGGATTAAGGCACACAAACCCCCCTCATTCACAGTTTTATTCAGAGGTTTATCTCCACTGGCTGATATATATCTCAAGACAAGAGGCTATTACAGGCAGTGTTACAGGAGTCACTGAAATTTGCTCTCTTTGCCCTCACACTCCCCCATCGCAAAGAGCTACCCTCATCTGACATATATTTTATAAAGTCAAGGAAGACCTTAGCATCTGGCTAAAGTCTCACACTTTTTCTTAGATGCTGCTTCACCGGTCAGTGCAGGGCTAGTGAAAACACAGACTAGCAAAGAAAACAAGCTAGATGCTTTAACAACTTTGAGCTTATGGCTAAATCCACTTCAAAATATCTTCCACTAACACTTTTCTAGTAAGCATCTTTTTCCTGACATGAAATGGTAATCTGCCTGTAAGCAAAAGTGCCAGTGAACAGGAATGTCTGTACTTTAGAGCTAAATGATCCCAGCTCAACTGCGAATGTCAGCCACCACTTAGGTGAACAAGACAGACACTATGCTCCATTAGGGAATGAGTGACTTAGTGCCTCCTGCAGTCTTTGGGTCCCATCCCATCCAGTTCCACAGCACTGAAGAGGGCTTTTATGGCAAGCAGAACTCATGAAGCCATGCCTGCTTTACCCTTTCACATAGTGACCCAGCTGGGTTTGGAGGAGAGGAGACATCCCATGTGCACAGAAGGGAAAGCATCTGCTAAACCCATTATCTCATGGTCACTAGGAGCCCAATCTGGCAACAGCATCAGAGCTCTCCAGTGGGAAAGGAGGGATGGCAGAAAAGAAAGCAATAACATCAACCCAAGCCAAACCCCCAGCAGACAGCATGCTGCCCTTTGCACACACTGACTATTACTGCCACATACATCTAGCCATGGTGAGATACAAGACAACAGCTTCTCTAAGAACCAGCCAATCACTGCACTCCCAGGGGCATCAGGAATACACATCAGAATGTCAATGGGGAGAAATAAAAGAAACCAGGAGAAAAAAAAAACATGCTTTCACACATTAAGACTTCAATCACACTGAAGTTCAGCTTGTGAAGAAAGATGAAAGACTACCAGTTCAAGCCAGCTGGAAATCCCTCCATCTTCCTCTCCCACATGAGCTTGCAATTGCAGAAAGGAGGCAGCAGAATGAAAGAACCAAAGTTAGACCCAGGTTAATAAATAAAATGGAGACAAGAGCAGTAACACCCTCAATACTATGTTGACACATCCCATTCTTTCGCAATGCATGTGTGCCAACAACATGTTTTCCAACAACACAGCCTGGAAATGCAATTCTGTGCTTTGGAAGCCCATCAGCACCAGAAGCTCAAGCATGCACAGAACTGCACTCTTGAACATGACCAGAGACTCTGGGTGAGGATTTTAGGCACTGTGAGGAAGCAACTTAACAGAAAATCCAAAGTCCCCCCTCTGCAGCAATTTTTAGCACTGTAATCCCAGTCTTTTGCTCTGTCCTAGAGCAGTCTAATTCTGATCTTACTTACCCAATTAGCAGTAAGCCATTGAGCCCAACCTGTTCCAGATAGTAGCCACATGGTTTGACATCCTTTTCAACATGAAGTAAGCAAGCCTCACAGGAATTACATTTTATCAGCACTATGACATTAGCACTCATAATGCTCTCTACAACACCTTCACATCTGACAAGGGGAGGAAAAGCACATGAAGCAGCAGCAACAGAGCAAAAGCCTGAGGGAATCCCAGCCCAGCTCCTTGGCCACATGACCCCAAGAAGCACCACTGCACTGAGTGCCTTGAAGGGAGCTGCTGGCTTCACTGAAAAACCCAGTGGGAGGCTGGATGTTGAGCACACAGCTGCAGGGAGACAGCCTGCATACACAGAGAGCTCTGGTGGTGGGAGTGTGGAGGTGTGTGCATCACCCAGGAGATGATGCATAGGGAATGATGCTTAGGGTATGATGCTTTCACACTTGACATCTCACTGTACAGAAAGATTTGATAGCAATACTGGAAATAATCACAATTACATGGAGCTTATGACTGACTGCTTGAGCTAAAACATGAGCTGGAAGGTTTTGTTTGTTTAAGAAAAACAAAATAGCAAAGTCCCAACTATGTGAGGAAACAGACTGTCTCACAGCATTCGAGGGGAGACTGGAGTTGCAGCTTCCTGCTCTATCACACTTCACAGCCAAGAGAACAAAATAAGAATTATTACTTATTCTAGCAATTTTATTATTTGAATAATTTCTGGGTGTTCATTGGTTTAGGTTCTTTTTGGTACATGATTGCATACATGCACACACACAGGAGCTTCTGAGGTATTTCAGTTTAAGGGCACCTGTGATTCTGTTGGACTTGCTGTTTCACTTGCACCAAATTAAGGTGGTGAGGGTAGTGAGGCACTGGCAGAGGTTGCCCAGAGAAGCTGTGGATGCCCCATCCCTGGCAGCATTCAAGGCCAGGTTGGACAGGGCTTCAACCAACCTGGTCTCATGGAAGGTGTCCCTGCAAATGGCAGGGGGGTTGGATCTAGATGATCTTTAAAGTCCTTTCCAACCCAACACATTCTATGAAAGCTGAGTGCATAACTGCAGGAAGAGACAGGCACAGGATGATCTGCAGCAGCACCACCAGCCTTCCTGGAAATAAGGCTAGCTGAGGGTTCAGCCAAAGGAGTCGGGTTTATGTAGCTAGATCCATGACAGATGACAAGGCCTCCTGAAAATACATTTGGGAGGAGACAGAAGCAGTAAGAGTGTCTTAATCCCATTACTACCAGAAATGCTATTCTAGGAATACCAGCTCAAATTCTGCTCACAGCCTGCCAGAGAGAGCAGCTGAATGAGAGATGGTCAACAGAAGAGTCCTACAGGGGTCATCCACAAGCTGTTAATTCCTACTAGTCCAGTGCCAACTCCAGCCCACAGAAAAGTCCTCCATGTTTTTTGAGGAATCTGGTGATTCAGGACATTGGGTCATGTGAAAAAGCTAAATTAAGTGTCTCTTCCTTTATTGAACTACATACCAAGAGGCAGAGACAACCTATAGTTGGTATTGCTTGCTGGGAAAACATTTTGTTCTTCTCTCACCAAGCAATTAATTCAACACTTTTTCTTATACAGATATACTAAGCCAATGTTTCTCTAAAAATCATATTAATATGTGGAATACTCCATTTGCATTGGACAAGCCATATCGCCCTTCTATCCTGCGCCCCAGTGGGTGCTGTTATATATAAATTTGAATACCACCCTTGTCCTTATCCAAATTTCAGTTATGATGACACAAAGGAGCATCAGGCAGTTATGTCCTGAAACATCCCAATGTGTCTCTTTCCAGACAAAGGAGGCCAGCTTCTCCACCTCTGCTGGTTCATCCTGTGATTTTTATGCAGCAGCTACAAGGGGCAAGTTACAATTATCAGTGGGGAAAATACCTGAAGGCAGTACATTTCATTTTTAAGCTATTTCATTTTTAAGCTATTTGAAGCCAGCTCCGTGTTATTGTATGCTATGCTTACTGACAGATCAAGGTCATTCCCTTAAAGGACTGATTTTCACCACTACCAGTCACGCTCAGCCCCAAAATAACCCAGTATCTCAGTCTCTATTGCCTTGTGTCCTCCTTAAACTACCCTTCCCTAACCTGAAAAGCATTCAAGCAGCACATACTATTTATAACTATATACAAACACCTCCAGCCTCAGCAGCACGTTGCTATTCTGCCTCTGGCAAAGAAGAACCAAAGATCAACCACCTAAAACTGATGTTAGCCAGGCTGCTGGGAAGACCCTTATCTGCAGCTAAGAGCTCTGAGATGAAACAACTTTAAGCCTGTGTAATACATAAGAATGAGAACCATACCAAAGGTTAAACACCCCACAGCAGAAGGGGTGACAAGTGGGGAAAGAAGCACCCCTCCAGACCAGCATATTCAGCAGCAGGGCTTTTGCACCAAGGGCACCGTGATGCTCTCCTGTTGACATTAGATCACACCAATTGCCATTTGCCAGCCAGCAAGAGGACAGCTGACCCATGAAGCATTACAAGTGGAAAAAAAAGCCTAAGGCACAACCAAAAATAGGAGAAGAGGCTGAATGAAGACAGGGGGGCATTGTGGGCATTCCACCCAGCAGCTTCTGTGACTGCAACTCAGCCATGACACTGCAGCTCTCTTTGGGAGAGCTCCACATCAGCACAAAGATCATGCTCTGTGCCAGGGACATTCCTGCCCCCTAGCTACTGCAGCAGTAAATATGATGCAAACTTAAAGGAAAGGCTCTCAAAAGGGATGGAGAAGAGAACAGCACAGACAGCTGATGAATGCAGAAAAAAAATCACCTGTCCCTGATGGCAGGAAGCACAGCCTGAGAGGTCACACCCCCAACTGCAGTTGCCATACCCTACCTGGACTAGTGAGGCAGGAAGGAAACTATGCAGATCCTCACTACACCTGTTTCTCATTCAACAGTAGCAAAAATCCAAACGGACTCCTACACCTCAGCAAGGTGGCACCACTCCTCTCTCTTCAGTCCCATTACCCAGATATAGCTCCAGACTGGCCAGACACACCAATACCAAAAGGTTTGAAAAGCAGCCAGCTAGAAGAAGAAAGTGCAGGTGCTTATGGCATTCCTTCTGCACCCTGAGCACTCAAAGCCTGTTAGCTTGGGATGATCTTCAGGACAAGAGACAGCTCCTCTGTAGCATAAGCAAGCACCAGAATGAGCTCCCTGGTAAATTGTGCTTACCTATTTGTTCAGGCTATGTTTCTGTGTTACTCAGCACAGATGCTCCCTGCAAAAGTCTACAGCTACAATCCTTACACTCCACTTTCAACTCAGATGGTTACTGAGCATCACTGGAGCTCTCATGTTGCCCACTGGTAAATCTCAGTCCAGATCTGAATTTAGGAACAGGCCAAGTCACAAGGAATTTACCAGCATCGTCTCCCCCAATGTTAATTTAACTTGGCTGCCTGTCCATCACTATTTCAGGTGTTCCTGTACCTCATCTAAAAGCCAGCTTCCAGTGAGGAGCACAAGTTTCAGGAGATCTGTTCTTCCTGGGCACAAATCCCCAAGCTGCTCCAGTTAAACACACGCAGCTCCAGCCCCTGCCTCTCCTCTAAGTACTGACAGTCAGCAACACACATGCTTTTCTGGCCTGGCCTCTCCTGGATGATACATTCCTAATTATAACACAGTCCTGTCACCAGCCCCAAAATGTAAGGCTGTAAACAAGAGGCACTAAAATGAAAGTTTGCAAGCTGACATCTGGACAACAATTAACAGAGAACTTTACTAGATGTTTCCTCACAGGGAGCTCAGACCACCAGAAAGGGCCCATTCATTCACCCCTAGGAGCAGTGCAAAGCAACATGCCAGTGACCAAAGGACAACCCCTATTCTTGTTGGCAGTGCCTTCAGTCTATGAAAGATCCCACTGCTTGGCTGGACTTCTGCTCCTCTTCCCACACTCATGCTGAAGCAACCTGGTTTTCATGCATTGTCCAGGAGAGCAAGAACCAGACAGACCTTCAGCTGAGCTAAGCTAGACAAAAGCTGACTCATCCCAAAGGGAACCTGACCCAAGATGTTCTCCAACAGCCTCTCAGTGAGGCTGGATGGATGTCAAAGGGAGGTCCAAGGCAAAATCCATACCAGCAGGAAATAAAGTGAGAGCAATGCCTTATGATCTGCCCTAGTAAGACATTTTCAGGTGACAGGTGTATCCCACAGCTTGTGACAGCTCTTTAATTTCTGCATGAAATCCTGGACAGACGCCTAAAAGCCCTGATATAGAAAGGATATTTACCCCTCACTTTCCAGAAACAGTAAAACTGCTACTATTTAACACAATAAAACTGCCCATTTTTAAACATTTGAGGCAGGGAGGGTGGCAGCCAGCAGTGGAGCCTTTAAAGGCATCAGTATTTTTTATATCTGCACATTTGCATTCATGTAAGCCAGCAATATTGAGAAACTCCATGTACCAGAACAAGCTGTTCCTCTGTGACTTCCCCAATTTTGGTCCTTCTGAGGTATACTTGTTTTGAGGTTTTCACTCAGTTTCACTCTATTTTGCCATCAGATAAGAAACAGCTCAGCTGACTTGACTTCAAATAAGAAAAGCTTCCTTCCTGTACGTCTTCTGGCAATACACAGCTAGCAAACACAACTCCCCTATGACATACACCCGCTGAGCCTACAGACAGCCCTACTGCTTGTTCTCTGTGGCAGGTAACCCTTCCCATCAGCAGCTCTGTGCAGGGATTCAACCCCAGAGCTCATCAAGCAAATGATTTTGCCAAGGGGATACCTCAAAGCCTGGCCACCAGGTGTAAATAATGGCCTTTCCCACCTTTTGTTCAAGGGTGAGGGGCACTGACATGTACTCTATTGGAATAACTCCTAGGGATCCCTATCAGACTGTGGTAAGCACCTTACAGGTGGGGCAGGTAGACACACCAAGAGGAAGTGACAAGTAGGGCCAGCTCTCACAGCCAGGTGCACATGCTAAAGGAAGGGCTCTGCCCACAGTTCTTACTGGTTCAGGTTCTCAGTGCTCAGCACCACAAAGTCTAGACACAAACCATGCCACAATGCAACCTACAGCAGTAGGATTAAGTAAATGCAATCACCTGCAACTGCTTCAGAGTCAGAAGCCTCCCTCTTACTAACATGTTTGTTCCCAAGATATTTGCTTTTCTGTTTCAAGTAAAATTTGGGGAAAACACTCCAAAACATTATTGGTCACTCTCTGTTTAAATAAAGCCAAATCAAAAGGAGGAATTTTCCTCCTTAGAGACTAAGAGATGTTTATTTTGTGTGGTCTAGATACCAGATAATAGATGAACCAGAACTACTGCCATGTCCTGGATATGGGGAGCATAAAGAGAAAATCAGCTTTCAAGTTGCCAGAGTTTTTTCCTCTTGCAGAGTGCAGCTCACCAGAGAGCCCACAGTGACAGTTGCTTGCTTGTCCACTCACTGGTGCCTACAGGATCAGACCCTCACACAAGCCAAATGCACAGATGCACAATTTGTACCTCATCTCACCATAAGGCAGGTTGCTGTTTTGTACGGAAGTAGAAAGCCTTTGGGAAAACAGGCACAAGAGCTGCCATGCTTGATTATGTCTTTAAGCTGCACCAGACTTAATATAGTGTTGGCACACTGAAGCCTCACCTGATGACTGGTATTCTGCAAGCTGAGGCCTGCTTTGTTTCTGTGGTCAGGACAGGAGCACTTATTTTTGCAACATAAATCAGAACACAGTGTAGCTGCTATTACAAAACAATCAGAAGGAAGGCCAAGAGGCAGCTCAGTTCAGGCAGCCAGCCAGGATCACCCTCTGCCACAACCACAACAGCAATCCCCACTAGCCTAATCTTTCTCCACTGTAATTCCTTAATACGAGGCTTAATGCTGCATTTCTGTTCCTGTGTTAGAAAGAAATTTAATAGTATAACAGCGCATGAAAAGGAAAAGTTGTTCAGGACCCCAGGCAAACTATACTGAAAACCGTGTCCTGTCCTCATTCACTCATCAATCCTGTCAATGCTATAGTGCAACTTGAATGGCATGGGGTGACAAGAAAAGAGGACTCACAGAGTAACAGAAGGTACAGCTCAGATCCCTGGTGTTCACTCTGAGCCATGGCAATGCTAAGTCTGGGGTAAGTTTTTCAAAAGCAAGCATTCAGCGAGAGAAGGCAAGTGAAGGAGAAACAGACCAAACCCCATATTGTAACAGCAAAATTGCCCTTTTCCTCTGCACTGCACAGCAGCGTAAATGGAACCACATCCAACTCTTGCTTTATACATCCAAGTGAAAACCACCAACACAAAGCTTCCAGTGGCTGTTATTTTGAATAGGAATGGGTGCAGAAGGATCAAGTCTCAACCACATGCACAATGTTGTACACACACTCCATACTCGCTTCTTAGGGTCAGCTTGCAGGACAGCACCATGCACCCAGATAAAGAGTGCACTGTTTCCACTTCACAGAAGGAGTATCACTAGAGGTAAGATGTTTTGGATAAAAAGAGATGAGTGCTACAAGGCAGTAGATACATTTGCAGGCACCTGCACTACAGATCCACAAAGAAGAAAAAGTGGAGTGAGCAGTCATCATCTATATGTCTAGAGCCCAATGAAATAGCTGCCACTCCAGCACCCCTTTGGCTTTACCACACACTAAACACTATCCTCACCAAAACCAAAGCAAGGCCCACACACAGCTTTTACTAGCTTACAATCTAACTCCTACTGAACACTCTCCTGCACACTTACAGGCCGTGTTTGTTCTGTGATCATCAGAGATGTTACCAGAAATACCGCTGGCTCTCTCATGCAGAGCACTCTGTCTCCTTTCTCTCTGTCCTTTCCCACTATACACTTGTGTGGCTGCTAAAGTCCTGGCACACAATGAAAGGAATAGTCCTGAAGTCCTCCACTGGCCTTTAGCTTGCACCGTGCCCCGCTCCCTCATGCTTGCAGAGCTAAGTCAACTGCTCCAACCCATGCCATGCACCTCCCCAGGCACACACGAACATGCTGCTTGCTGTGGCTGCTTTGCCCTTCTTCCATCTCACATGGGCATGTGAAGTGTCACCTTACATGCCTGGACTCTTCCCACTAGCCACTAGAGGAGCAGGCTTCAGCAAGGAAATGAAAATTAGAAGCTTTGTTCCAAAGCAGTTCTCAGAAGAGGGCATGGGTACTTTGCTCTAGAAGGAACCTAGAAGCAGCTTAACTGGGAAACATCTTATAGCAGACCACAAGGCAGGCTGCACTGCTTGGGAGCCATGACACAAGAATATCTGGAGACTGGCTTGTTCTGAGCCTTTCAGCTGAGGAAAGTCCTGGACTCCAGGAACACTGAAGGCAGCTCCCCCAGACACACTGTACACAGAGCAGCACAACCACTGGGACAGGATCAGGCCTGTCACAAGTAGCTATTGTATCAGAAATGCCAAACTCTCTCCTCTTCTCCTGTCTTTGTAGCTACAATAGGTACAACTACAACAACCTCTAGCATCTTTCCTGCACTCCAAGGCTCATCAATTCCCCCCCTTCTACATGCTCCCTGAAAAGGATGCTTTACTGCCCCAGACACTTCCAGGACACATTCTGCCTTTTCCCAAGGACACATTTATTTAGGACTCTCTACATGGAGTCATTGCCTCTACCCATGCTTTTCACCACCTCTCACCCTCTCTAGTGCCTGATGCCTGCTTGATAAGAGAATACAGCCCAAGATAAATACATATACAGGGGTTCCCTTGGCTTCCAGATTCTTGACGGCATATCCTGACATTCACCTCAAGTCCCAGGAACACTTAGCAGAAAGAGCAAGGCAAAGTATGGGCAACTGAAGCATAGCCACTACAGCATTGGGAGTTTGAAACTAAGAACAGAGTAAGGAACCTGAGGATGGTTTTTTGATCTATCAGGACTAACCTTATCTTCCAAACATAATCAATACTGCACATAGGACTCTGAAGTACACTCAAAAGTTTCTCATATTTTATAGGGAGAACTTGCAGATACCTTGAAGAGTCTGGGAAATAAGAGGTATAAAGAAGTGGAACAGCCTGGACAGGCTATAGGTTCAAGAGAGGTGCTAAAACAATGGGTCAGAGGAATGACCATGCAAAGATGGCTTATGCTGTTTGCACAGCTGCTACTGTGGCTGAGGGAGCAAGGCTGGGCACCAAGCTGCTTTGCACACCTCCTGTCTACATGGGGTGACAAAAGAATGATCACATGCACGGCTATGAATATGCATTTCATTGAAAGCAGCTGCTTGGCTTCACTTAAGCTCGTCCAACAACATATCTGCAAGAGCACCTTTCCTCATGGGAAAGAGCCAGGTAGACAGTGGGAACAAGCTCCTTCCCAAGCAAAAGGTACTGCACAGTACGCTGGATGCCAGCTTACTCATCTGGACACCCGAGCCTGCAGCCCTGTGACCACTGATGGCACCCATCCAGGCACAGGAGCTTCTCCGCCAAGCCAGTGAATATTTCCAACTATGTCAGCATGGAACATCCACGCACCTCTATTTTCCACCACAGAAAGAAGCAGCAGCTTTACTGCTTCCAGGGAGCACCAGAAGGTTCCCCATGAACCACATCCACATCTCCATGTATGTACATAAAGGTGCCTCTACTTTCCTTGACAGCACTGGAGCTGCTGAGCTCAACAACTTTTGCCCCAGCTAGGGCCTCTAGAGGAGATACAAGTGACAACCTCCTGTACAGGGAAGTGTTTAAGTTCTGAGAGGCCACAAACACGATAAAGCCTTCCCTCAGGTACCCGGGGAGACCTATGGATCTCCTCACGCAGCTATGTAAGACAGCACTACATATACTTCCCCTCAGACAAGCTTTACGAGTCACACTTTGGACAGCATAAACTGGCATTGCTCTGAGGACTCCATAGAGACTAAGCTGATTTACTTACCTCTATCAGTCTGGGATTTGGTGTTAGGAGTCCACACACATTAAGAAAACAATTTCCATGGATAGTCCTTAAACATTTGCATGCACATAACAAAATTTCAGGAGCACAACATTTAAGACACTGCAATTGTTCATGTCTCAATTTCAAAAGATAAAAGAGGGTTTGGTGGTTGGGTTTTTTGTTGTTTTTTCTTTCCCTCTCCTGCTACTTAATGGAAAAAGTCTGGAGTTCAGCAGCGTATTTCCTGGTGGTCACACGGACAAGCAAACCTGAATGTCAAATAACTATTACTTCACCCCAGGTTGAGCCCAACACAAGTCCTGGCTAAGACACTAGCTTAAAAAATTAGAAATCCTGTCAACAACCCAGGAAGAGCTCTCCAGATAACACCTACACAACACTGCTCAACCTAGCAGACATACAGCCTCCTTTCTGTATCCTTAGTACTTGAAATATTCCCTCATCTTGCTTTATTGTTTTCTGCTGACACCATCATGCTGTAGGCGAATAGCTAGCTCCCACAGATGCACGTTCCATAACCAGCTTTGTCTCTAACAGCAGAACCTACCTCTTCCCCCAAAAAAGCAGCACTTCAGCAGTTCCAATCCACCCTTGGATGAGGGCTGTGTAAGACAATATTTACATGCTACACAGACAATTTAGATGCTCTTGGTTAACTGCAAGTAGGAAGCACAGTCCAGGACCTTCACATCAACTCGAAATCCAATGTTCAGTGATTACTTGTTCACATCCCATCATTCATCCAGGCTGCTGCACTTCTAAAACAGGCACACCAAATCCCATGCAGCTCACTACAGTGAGATGATTCAAGACCCTTGAAGAAACATATCCCCTATTCTGTATTAAAGGTTTAAAAATCCAACAGTGACTGCATTTTAACTAATGTTACACATGACTGAAAATGGACAGTCTTGTCATGTCACATAAGCAAGTTTTACTCATCCAGGCCAGTGCCTTAAGGGTTTTTTTTTTCCAGATAGGTAAATATCCTCAGAGCTCCAAGCCTAGAGTTTGTAAGAAGCTGCAGGATTTGAGGTGCACATAAGGAAGAGAACACAAAGTAAGCACAAAAGGACTTTTTCACTTGCTTAGCATACAGAGGTGCCTTTCTAACAGCCACAAGAGAGGGCACAGGCATGACAGAAGGCCATTTTCCAGAAAACCCTCAGGACAATAAGTGATTCATACTCCCACACTGCAGTATGCAAAATCAAGCAACTCCTATACAAACACGTGAGACTTTGCCCAATGCACTTCAACAGCCACAGAGATTATTCCAGCGGAAAAATAGCAATGCTTTTTCATGCCAGTGAACAGAAGAATCTCAAGGCCTGAGAGGGTACTTCAGATGTGGGACAATACCACTGCCCCAGCACCAGAGAATAAATCCAAGATCACTACAGCTTAATAGTAAAGTGTTCAACAAGAGCTAGGTGTGGTCATATTAGACCATAAATACCTCCTGGCCTCTAATTTAGAAATAATATCCTCTGCCTAGCTAGCATGTATACCCAAAAATCTTTTATTTGGTATTCCAAAATCAGCCTTTCAACCCCATAGTGAGCTCTCAAGGCTGAAGATCATTTGGTCAGAGCTTTCAGTTCAGTGTTAGCCCATAGCAAAGCCTTACTGCCATATACAAATAATGACAGTGTGGTCTTAATTCAGAGAGAAGGCAGAATTAGCTCAGAGGACAGCTGAACAGATGCAAAAGCAAGAAGAAAAAAGTCAGAAACGAAACCACTAGGTGGGATCTTGCACTCTGAAGTTCAGGAAAATTTCTGTTCTTCCTAATCAGGGTCTCAAAGGATCAGAACCAAAGAAAACAAAAAAAAACCCCACAAAACCAAAAGGCAGAGGTTTGTTGACACCTCCCTAGAAAATACTCATCTTTGCACAGTATAGTCTCACTGAATTCAGAGCAAAATACAGATGCACCCAAACCCAACCACATGCACCCAAATAAGCAGTGTTTCCATAAAACTCCCCTCTGCTTGTCATCCACCAAGAGACACTATTCAGTATTCCAGTTTGATAGACAGGGCAACAGGCAGTGTGGGATAGCAGTTGCCTTAAGTTCCAAAGCCAACAGGCTATAATGCCTACTCTCAGACAGAATCAGCTGCACAGCAAACACGTATACTCAGGATCCCACAACAGCCTGTACTAGGATGAACTGCTCTCCTAGCACAGGCTGCAGCTGTACCTTCTGCCTAATCTTTCTTTTCTTCCCTGTGATTTCACTCTAACCCCTGGACCTCAGGCTGGAATTTGCCCTGTCAGGAGGATTTACAACACGGACAAGGTACAGTGATCCCATGCCCCAACCAAGCACGCAGTTTGCTTTTACTTTCAGAAGTGAGCTCTGTTGCTTAGAGCTGCTCTCTACCCAAGATATATGCCAACCACACAGGCAGAGTCAAAAGAAAACTATCACAGAGAAGCCAAACTTAAACAGAAATAGGGACTGTAGTGACAGGACAAGGGGTAATGGGTTCAAACTTAAACAGGGGAGGTTTAGATTGGATATAAGGAAGAAATTGTTTACTGTTAGGGTGATGAGGCACTGGAATGGGTTGCCCAAGGAAGCTGTGAGTGCTCCATCCCTAGCAGTGTTCAAGGCCAGGTTGGATGAAGCCTTGGGTGGCATGGTTTAGTGTGAGGTGTCCCTGCTTATGGCAGGGGGGGTGGAACTGGATGATCTTAAGGTCCTTTTCAACCCTAACTATTCTATGATTCTATGAACTCAACACCCAAGATCCAAGATTTGGCTGGCTTTAAACAGCATGGTTTTGCCCTCTTTCAGGAAGGAAGCAAATGCTGCCTAGGTGCCCCCTAACTCTGTCCTCTTTATCATGCCTCTCTTTGTACCTCACAATGGGAAAAACCCATTCTAACCTGGATTCACAGAACACTCTGTACCAGGCTGACTAACTCCTCAAGGGCAATGCTTAGCACACCATGGTTGCTCTGGACGTACAACAGCAAGAACAACGCAGACATAACAACAGACCTGCTCAGCACAGTAATGGCTTCTGAGCAAGGCAAAGGATTTGAGCACTATTGCCAGCCTGTTTCATGATCATGCCATACCCCTGAGTAGCACAGGGTCCACCCAGTTAAGGAACTGATTGGGCGGCCACCTCTTTAACATAAGCAACAGCAAGTAAAGCAACTAAGCCCCCAGCAGCAACCAACAAATGGATCCCTGCATAAGAGGGGACTAGAAGAGGTCTTTTCCCTTGTCCATGATAAAAGCTAGCACCATGGCATGATTACAACCTTTGAGATCCCAGCCTGGAGCTTGAACAGCTTCCTATCAAGCTCCAGGAGCAGCAGCTACACTTCATTGAACATTTCTGTAAACAAAATGCTAAGGAGAGGGAAACTTCAAACCTAAATACACAGAAAATGCTTCTGCTGCATAAAGGCTACAGCTCAAAACTCTACCTGTCCTCAAAGAACTGGGAGTGCTGCAGAAAGACACCTGTGATGAAGGCAGGAGGAGTTCAAGTAGTAAACAGCTCTGGTTTCACTCGGCTCTAGGAGAAGCTCTTAATTCTGAGACTAAACAGATATGCCTGATTCTCTCACACCATATTCCCCTTTCAAGATACTTTTCTGAATTGGTTATTCTCGAACGCTTCCAAGTACAGCCTCTAGCATGTTTGTCGACTTCTCCCCCAGCACAAAAAACAGCTGACCTTACAGCAGAACAGTAGAGAAACAGGAGGCACCGCACACCATTCTCTTCAGCTGTTCTCTAGACATGCCCTAAGCAGGGACAAACTACACGGTGTGCTTGCTTCAGAGGTAACTTAAAAAGCTTCTTCTGTAACATAAACCAGAAGTAACATCTAGCTATTGCAGAGGGCAGCAAAATTCCCTAATGCCCTACATCCTGAGGAACAACCCTCTTCTAGAAATAAAGATGCTAAGAAAGGCTAAAGATAGATTTCCTGGCTTCTTGGAGACACTGTTCAACTCTAATCCACACACGCAACACGCTGCTCAACATCTCCATCCTCAGCTGCTTCCCTCCTGCTCACAGCCACTAAGAGCAGGTGGCCACAGGGCAACAGCTCACCTCCTCACCAACAGCTCAAGCAAGCCGAAGTCACGAACCAAGCCCCCACAAGTCCACTTTTTATTACGGCGGGGGTGAAAACCACTGCTGACCTCCTGACGCCTGCTCTGAGGAGGGCAGCGGCCCAGGTGCCCACTTTGGACCCCTGCATCCCCCCCTCGGACCTCAGCCTGCGGCCCGTGGAGTCACAGAGAAGTAGGAACACTGAGGTAAAGGCCTTAAAAACAAAACGCCGCTCGCCTGTCGGAAGAGTGAGGAGGGGGCGGAACGCCATTTCCACACACACACCCGCTGCTGCGGTCATTAATAAATTAGTAACAACAAGGTGTACTGCTTACCCAGGCAGGCGCCACTGACGAGGGCGGTGGCGGTGAGCGCCCCGGCTGATGCGCCGTAGATCTTCCTGGCGTTGGCGACGAGGAAGGGGGCATGTTCCTGCAGGCAGCTGGCTACCCCGACGTGGTAGACCCCCAGGAAGCCGCAGCCGGCGAAGGAGATATTCCAGGTGGAGTCCGGGGGAAACATGGCCTCCGCGCCCCGCTGTAGGCGGGAGGGGGTGGGGGGCGTGAAAGGGCAAGAAGCAGCCGCAACGGAAAGTCGCGGGGTTCTCCTCGAGTCACACGGCCCCTGGACGGGCGGGACGGAGGGCGAGAGCCGGGAGGTTCTGCTGCCAGACCAGACGGTCACTAGCACGGCGAGGTTTGCCGCGGGGCTGCCGGCAGCGCCTGCCCAGCTTATATGAGGCGGCGCGGCGGGCGGGGCGGCTCGGCCTCTCCTCTCCGCAGGCCCCGGCACTGGGCGGGAAGCAGCCGGCTCCTCCTTCCAACCCTTCCCCCGGTGAACCCCACTCCCAGCAGCGGCCCCCATGGGCATTGCGGCTGTTCGCCGGCCGTTCAAGCGCAGCAGCCGTACCAGTGCCGCCCTGCAGCGTCAGAGGTTCCTTGGAGGAGAAAGGGGAAAGGAGAGGCGTAAGGGGCCTCGCAGCACCCCAAACCTCGCTGTGTACTGGGGCTGTCTTCCCCTCGCAAAACATACTGTTTCTTGGCAGCTTTTGCTCCAAGTTGGAATTTCCCCACAGTCCTTTGTTTTTCGGGAGATGGTCAGGAAACATGAGGGGAAGGTACAAGCTTTCCCCTTTCATGAAAAGCTAAGGAGCCAGAGGGAAGCAGAACTCTCCACAGCCACAGCACTAGAGAGAGGCAACCCCTCTCTCTTCACAGCGTTCTCTGTCTTTAAAATCGCCAAAAATTACCTTTACTAACCTCTTATTTTTCTTTACATGCTCTTTTTTACATGCTCTTATTTACAAGTGCACCAAAACACTTACCTTTGGTCAGAGCAACTGCAATTTCCAGTAGTGCTTCTGCACTAGCAAGGCCACAGTATATCAGCTCACCGCAGAGCAGCACTGGATGAGAGGCCAGTGCTATTAGGAGATCAAAATAGATTGCAGAAGCTGGAAAGATGCCCTTATCATAAATAATGCAGATTATAGTCATTGAAACGATTAGAAGTGTGAAAATTTACAGGGACACCAGGAGGATCAGCACAGCAAGAGAAGCAGCTGTTCTGCTCAAAGCAAGGAAGCAAGATCAGCAGGAAGGAAGTTTGGAGGGGGACAAACCAAAAAGCAACAGGGTTTTGTTGTGGTAAAAGCACTTTCTACCAAAGTTAAAAAAAGACAACCAAAACCAAACCTTAATTCATCTTGTCATAAATCTATTTGCATTAGCTTTCTTATAACTGGTTAGAAGTTTTTCTTTTGGAACGCTTGTCTTTAACAGCTCTCAGACTAATCAAAGCTTGTCCTTCCTCCCCTCAGGAATTTCACCACTTATGTCAGCAGAGGTCATCCAAGTAGCCCATCTCCTGTTCTTTCCATGTGTCCTTTCAAAGGACCAGCACCCCAAAGGCTGGTACCCACCCCGTAGAGGTTGTAAGAATAGCTGTCTACTGCCTCACAGTCAGCTGACCAAATCAACCCAATTTAGCAAGTAACCCTTGTATAAACCCAATATTTGAGCTCAGTTTAGGCCTTGGACTCCAGCCTCTCCAGACAGAGTACTTTTTCATTAAATGTTTGCTCTTTTCCACCATCAGACAGAGAGGAGTCGAGCCATATCTTCCCTCCAGGTCCTACCCTGGAGCCCACCACCTCACTTAGCTGCTGTTAACTACCCTTGATACATAGTCACTCTATCCTGCAGCAACTAACCAATTAACCTTATTTATCTCAAGTCCTCTGTTTTTGCCCTATAGCCACCCTCCTTTTTCTTCCTGTCATACCTCTACTTTTGTAATTTCCTTCATTCCTTGTGTTTGATGTGATTGCATAACCCTTGTCAGCCCTCATCTCCACCTGAAGAGGTGAGCATTGGCACACCTGAGCCTTGACCCCCTTAAAGACCCTTGACACTGAGACAATCATAGTGCTTTCACCCCATGCTTCTGGTGACGCAGAAGGGTATTTCCATGCAGCCAAAACCAAATAAAACATTGTGTCTTTCATTTTCCAGAACAGAGATTGTGTTGCAGAAGAACTAATTGATGGGCTGTGACTTTAGCAGAAATCTGTGGCAAAACTGAATATTGAACCTTGTTTGCAGATACCTCCCTAACACTTGTAACCACAATAATAGATTCATTCTTGAGCCAGTACTGCTTCCTCTTCTTTCAGCATTTCACAAACCTTAAGACTCCTACTGTGTCTGGAAAATAGAAACAACAATGCTGGGGTTAGTTTCACTTGATTTCTCAACAGCAATCTTGTCCTGGGTTGTTTACATCATTCTCATTGCTCTGTCTTGGCCTTCAGTGTTCCTTATTTGAGGTTAATGCTGCCCCACTGAAACAGGCTAATGAAATAAACCACATGAACTATAATCTTTGTGGAGTGCTGCCTCAGGCTGGCACAAACAGGTTTTTCTCAAAAATCAATTATCCCCCAAAACTAATCTTATTGAGAAAGTGCTGCCACAATCCTGCAATGGCTTCTAATTCTGCAGTAAGCCAGGTCAGAAAGATTTACATGGCAGCTTTTCACGTGTATCAAATTCCCATCAGAACACTACAAGTTCACACATGCCCTTACATGTTGTGATGCCAGAGAGAGTTTCTCAAGCAGTCTCCTTGTTGCACTTGTCTTCCAGCCTAGTGAATGGTAAGCGGATAGTACATACGAAATAATACTGTACAAGCAAACAACCTCTTTTTCAGGTTGTTGGTGGCCAACAGGAATTAATTTTAAAGAGAAGCTGAGAGGCAGTCTGTTACACTATTGTCTTCAGTATGTTACTTTAGTATTGCTGCCTGTGGTCAGCAAGGCCAGGCACTGGCCATGAAGCCCAACTCAAGTGCTGTTAACGTCACTGGAAAGCCTGGCTTTGACATCCTTTTCTTATCTGTGATGTTTGCATATTCAAACAAAACTATGGCAAAGACTTGGACTTGCCTCATAGGTGCATCTTCTGAGGCAATGCAGCAATCCCATTGTCCTGCTTCACTTGGGACTGAATGTTACTTCTAGGAAAGCTACTACAGATACCTCTGCACTATGTAAGTCAAACCTACCGAGTTCAACAGGGCTGCCTCCATGTAGCGGCTTGCAAAATTGGGCCTCAGTACTAAGAGTGAAACCAGTTAATTTAGCAGTGCCCCCAGGGAACTTTTTTTATTGCTTTCCAGTATTGTCCAGGATGTTCTTCCTGCTTTCCAAGTAGTGAAGATGTCATGTCACTCTCCCTGCCCCATGCTGTTTGTAAGGAATGATTTTCAGTCATAGCTGATTTGAGATGGCACAGCATTTGTGCCCTAGTGAGGAAAGCTCACGTTCCAACATCAAACTCATGACTAAATCACTCTCACCTAACATCAGCTACCAGCATAACCTACAGATATGATGCTATCATTTCCTTTGTCTTCAGTGCCTTTCAGCCTTTTTTTATAAAGTCAGGAAAAATCTATCCTACCTAATACTGGTTCTGCCAGAGGATGGACTAGGCCACCACTCCCAAGTGTTTGTAGGCCCTAGTTTTCTCTTGCAAACATCACTGAGTACAACACATCCACCCCACCACTATCCTTGCCTTTGGAAATTATTGCTAAGTCTGAAAAGGCGTCAGTGACACTTAAAAATTCAGAACATTGTCCACAGAGCAGGAATCCCAAATCTGTCGTAGCTGAAGGTCACTAAGATCAGCAGAACAGAGTGGTAAACTCCATCCAGAGTACTGAACAAGTCTGCAGCAGATTTCCAGGCACATCACTGCTCATGTACAAAGCCATGAGGTGACAACTGTTACATAAATAGGTATATACAGGGAAAAAAGCTTGAAATAGCCTGATTTTGCATTTAGAAGAAATGTTCATCGTGCAGAGGTTTTGGCAAATTCTGTAAAATGCATGTGAAATCTTGGAGTAGATCTGTCCCCTGACCACCTTCACAAGGAACACCTACAGGGTGCTTATGTAAAATACACTGGCTCCCCATGGCAGTGCAACAAGTGCTGTATTTTCAGTGCCTTCTCCAAGAGCCAGCCCAGAAAGTTTCTTCTCTGAACACTTTATCAAATGAGCTGTTTTTCTCAAAGCTGATTGAGGAACATTTTTATTAAAATTATGCACTTCAGAAAGGAATTTAAAGGTCCTAAGAGGGCACCCAGCACAGTATCAGGTCCGTAACTCAAGACTTAACAGGTCAAAGGGAGAAGAGAAAAACAGGGGGAAGTTTATCTGGATGCAGTCCTCCCCTCATCACAGTAGCCAGCAGCTGGCATCACAGGCCTGGGCGCAGCAAAGCTCATGAAATAGCTCAATGCTACTGAAACAAATTCCTTTGTGCATGGAAAAATCCTACTGAGTGGTGCAGCAGGGCAGTTCTTTCCTGTGAAAAAACTGACTCTGCTCTTGCAGCAGCTAAACAGGGCAGTATCAGAGTGGGTGGGCAGGTTATCTCCCAGTAAAACCACATCCAGGAACCATTCTTTCAGGGATGTGAAATGGGGAAAGTCAGCAAGGGAAGAAACACCTGCACTCCTTCCAGTGCCAAACCACAGCTGCTACAACTGTCAGAGAACTAATGTTAACAAGGAGCAGTTTCCTTACTCTCACAAATATCACCATACTAGAACTTCGGAGACAAAGTAGATCAAAGATACTGGCACCATTACCTCCTGTGACTCTTTCTTGCAGCAGGCACCTAAGGGCAGCAAGGGTTAGATGCTTTTTGAGGTCCGAGGATCTACATTTCAACTGCTCCCTTCCTTGGCTGCTTCTCTCAGTACATCACAGGGAAATGAAAGTTCTTCCTACTTGAATTTCACCCATCTGTGCTCAGAAGCTCTTGTCATGCTTTGTCCAGTGACTCTTAACCAACCCAGCTCTATCTGTGCTTTCTTCCCCCTAGTAAAACCCCACAACTATATTAGAAGAGGTCCACAGCACAGACTGCTCCAGGATGCCTCTTCTTGACACCGTGTGCAGCCTTGGCATGGGAATCTCATCACATGTGCTACCTGCACTCTACCTACGTATGGTGACAGCCAAAGACCGCTGTAGAAGTCACTGTAAGCCACCTCCTAGCAGAAGACATCTCATAAATAAAGCAAAATTTACTGTCCTCTTAAGCTGATGTGCTCCTCTGAGCACACATGCAGTTCTTGGCAAAAAAACCCAGAACACCATTCTTCTCAAAATAGGGGTTTTTTTCAGATCAAGATGACTCATGTCCTGATAGTTCAGCTATCCCAGAAGAGCCATTCATTATAAAGAGCACCTCTGAATTCATCTCAGTGGGCAATGAAGAGCAGGATGTAGGTTTTCCTTTTTCTTGTTACAGATTCTATGGTAAGCATGCAGACGTAATATGAAATGCAAGCACAGACAAGCATTTCATTAGTGGTGCCCCTAGATCTGACACAGCAATGGAATCAGTACTTTTAGATATTTACAAAACCAAATTACTATAACTAGCTCTGAAATGATAATATTATGAGACTAATTCAGACCTGCTGTCCATTCAGTTTCACGTGGTTTTGGATTGATTAAACAGATCCTGAAAAATAAAGTCCTTTTATTGCTCCATAGATGAGACTCTTTCCTGTGTAATCGAGATGGCAAAATACTATGGAGGTGAACTTCAGTTAACACCAGGTAGATTCAGCTTCCACATAATGTTTAAGAAACAGCAATCTCAAAACAAGCACCCAAGTTCACACAAATGTAGCCATTTCATAAGGACTTTCAAGACAGTTGAGTCCCATGGCTTGTCATAAAATTCACATACCTGTTTCAGACAGAAAAATCAAAGCTGTGTCAGAGCTATCTTATGAAAGCTGTCTGAATCCAATAGCACTTGTTTAGTTATAATATAAACTAAAAAATACCAAACCCTTTTTAACAAAGAATTTTAATAATTTCTCTATAACAAATAATTAATCAAATAGGCCGAATCCCATGTCATCATCAGATTCTTCAGATTCCTCCTTCTTCTCTTCTTTCTTCTCCTCAGCTGAAAAAAAATAAAAGACCAAGCCAATGGTCAGTATTTAAATTTTCTGATCTACAAATTTTTTTTCAGAAAAAATAAAAGTTTGGACACTCTCAGCTTCCATACCATTGGTATTTCAGCCTCCATGGCTCATCTCATTTGCTTTCAATAGCCAAATACAAGCATTAAGGGGACATCGACACTACTACTGAAGAGATGCACTTTATACAGTGAAGTCAGATTCTTGGTCCTAAGCCAGACCAATCTTAAGATGGATAAAGAGCAAATGCTTCCGCCTACCCAAAGAGAAGTAACCCTTCAGCTTACACTTCAATCACACAGTTAACTGCCAAAGTGGAAAGCTTTGAAATATGGACTCAGTTATTAAGATTTTAACAGAAAACTGGAGCTGCATTTAACAATGCCTCTCCACAAATACTCACCGGCAGCAGGGGCAGCAGCTGCAGCAGGAGCAGCAGAGCCCCCTCCAGCAGACACTGCCACAGCTCCCCCAGCCGGCATGCTGGCAAGTTTTCCATTACCTGAGAGGGTCAAAGAAGAGTATTTAAATGCTTCTCACAGTCACAGAGGTAAGGTGGAAAGGAAGAGACACCAGAGTGTAGAAAAAAAGATACCATGACTCATGGACTGAACCCATCACTGTTAGCTGAAAGGAACAAGAGACTGCACCCATAGTAAGAAAATATAAACTGTTCTGTGAAAAACAAGAGTTTAAGATTCATAAGGGTTTAGCCTAAGAACACCAAAAGCATGTTATTACTAAGCTTACTGCTGTACAAAGACCCTAATTTTTTTCCTCAAACCTATTGTATAAAAATAGTGGCAAACACATCCAATTTTAAATGTACAGGAAAAGCTGTATATTTTCTGAATACAGTATAACAGCCCAGAAATTTATAATTTCAATGTACCTCAAAAATAACATATAGGCAGCACTGGCTTCCCACTTCCCCTGCCCTCCTCCCCCTTCTCCTCCCCCCTTTTTTTTTAAGGGTATAGAGACCTATGAGGGCATGACTGGATCCCACATAAGTGGGAGAGGAGGGGACAGAAGAAAATACTTATTTATGGCAAAGAGGACAGTATTTTAAACAAATTCTCCAGCACCCTATGAACCCTATTGCATCTCCTTTGAGATTAACAAACTGACTTCGGATTTATGCTTGTCTTTGGAAAGCTAGCTAATTCTCTGGCATCTGCCTTTCACATACCAAAGGTCCCTTGGCACTCAGAGGTCACGTACACAGTATGTTTGCCTGTATCTCAATTTCTGAGAATCAGTTTCTAAATAATTCCATTACTTCAAGCTCTAATAAACTAGCCAAGTAAACAAACGTGTTTCATATGCATGTCAGTATGTTCCAGGAAAGCTATTTATTTAAAATATTACAGAAAGCAATAGCTTAAGTGTGTTGTAAGCACATATAATGGCTGAGGTCTTGAGACCACATGCATAGCAGTATCCAGTTACTGCTCATAACAGCAAGGCCAAGCAAAGTCCTGACCACCTTTAAGCAAATACATGCCTTTGTGCCTATGCCCTTGCATAAAAAAAAAAAAAAAAAAAAAAAAAAAAAAAAAATAATAAAAAAAAAACCACACCACC